>JAZKJV010001969.1:0-46116 GCA_037367405.1 Ottelia alismoides
CACCTTCTTCACCCCTCCATCCAACCCAGCTCGCACAGGAGCTGGGATTCGAGCTCCTCCGTCCACCCCCTTCGCCGGAGCTCGCCATTTCGACTCACGAGCCACCGTCACCTCGCCTAACCGGGTCGAGGCAGTTTGCCCTCGACCCGCGAGTCTTCTGGTTCGCTCTGCAGGTCAAACGAAGGCCATCTGAGGCCCTTCGTCATCCAGCCAGGAGGCTCAGCTCCGCCGACCTAGCCCGAGCTCCTCGGAGCTCGGCTGGATCATCGGAGCCTACCGGCAGACGCGGGAGCACTCCACCTTTCTTCTCCGACCTTCAGAGTGCTTCCAGGAGGAGCCTAGCGCACGCCCGAGGCCGGCGAGTCTCGCCGGCGACCTGTTCATCCAGCATCCTCCGTCGCCGTTCGATAGCCCCCTCTCGCTCCAGTCTCCATCAGAGCCGTTCATCTCCGGAGCAACCGCCACCGTTCGATCTGAGGAGGGAAGATCTGGAGCGCCCATCGTTCGCCACCTTCAGATCCTCCACGTGGCGCGCATCCAGCGGTTCACCTTAATAAAGGGTAATTTACCCTTAGGCCCTGTCTTTTCTTTTATTTCGCTTTAATCCTGTAAATATTGAATTTAGTTGTTTAGTTTTAGGGTTATTTGCATAGAGGACCCTGTACTTTATTTTCCTTGCATTTATGCCCCTGTGCGTTGTATGACACGTGCTTCGTCACGTGTGTCTCTGGTTTATTTGCAACTCATGCCCCTGTAGTTCTGGTTGTTATCAATGGAATGAATGTTTTAGTTTATTTGCATTTATACCCCTGTGCGTGATTTATTTCAACATGTGCGCGATATTTTGGGTATTTTGCGAATAGGCCCCTGGACTTTTGGTACCTGTTACCAATAAGTCCTCGGGACTTATTTTTATTGCATTTGGGTCCCTGAGTGCCCCAGGCACGCGCGTGGCACGTGTTTTGCTGGGTAAATTGCACCAGACTCCCCAGACTCTTGGGTATTTGCACTTTGGTCCCTGTGCACAGTGCCCCTTCTTTATTTTTGAACAAAATAGCAAAACACCTCCAAATCCAACGAAAATTGGACACATGGCTCCTGCCATGGTGTAAAATTTTCGTGGATTTTTGAGGACATTTTTGATTTCATTTGATATTTTAAAAAAAATAAAAACCCTTAATTTTGCTACTGTCTATCTTTAAAAACCCCCAAAAAATATCAAAACTCATTTAAAAATTCCGTAAAAATTACCCACTGTTTGTCTTGCTTAGTTTGATTTTCTATCAATTTTGGCTATTTTTCATTACTGAAAACCCCTAAAAATTGAAAAACACTTAAAAACTTATAAAAATTCTAATAATTAAACCAAAAACCCAAAAATAATAAAATTGGTGCCTAAATTTTCCTTGTTTTATTCTCTTTACAGGAAAATTACCTTCTCTCTATTTTAGGGCTTTTAGATATTTTATCTAGGCCTGTTTAGCTCGGCTGGACAGTACCATTTGTTTCAGTCACTTTTTGATTTTTAGAAAATTAAATAAACATCAGAAAATTCTCAAAAATTCACCAAAAACACTAAAAATTATAAAACACACAAAAATATTTTTGTTTGAATTTTTGGTTGATTTTTAGTGCTTTAAATAATTTGTTGAAGTGTGTGTTTCCTTGCTTTTCTTATTTTCTTTATACATTAAAAAACCCAAAAAAATATAAAATAAATTAAAAACCACTAAAAATATTTTGTTCTTCTATTTTATTCCTTTTTACTACTTCGTAGGCCGAGAGGCCAACCCGTGCTCCTTGAGTTCGACCCTGGTCGCTATACCAGGTTAATCCAATAGCAGGACCGCTTTCGTGTTTTGAGTGATTTTATCTATTCTGAGTGGTTCATTTTTCTTGATTGAGCCGAGTCTGATTGCTTGGGTCGCAACGACCGATTTAGCACCTATACCCTAGCCTTCAGGTCGCTCATCATGCCTCTATCCGTCAATCGCAGATCTGATGTTCATTTAATACTAGTAGCATGTTGATGGGATTAAAGTAATAGATATTATATCTTATGACTAAAAATCTACACATACACGTATCTACCATGTAACCATATAGTTTGGCTAAATAAAAATGTTCTATGCGCAATAACAATCTCAATCATAGATATGGGCCTATATGATTAATTTATACATAGAATATATATTCAATGATTTAAATGTTAATAAGGTACATTGTATGTATCACATTCAATGGTGATTATTGAAGTCATAAGAAGTTGACAATAAGTTGTTGGCACCGACTCGAACTAAGGGGTCGTAAAGGTCTAAAGGACCAACACCTTCCGGGGGCGTGAGGTAAAAGATAAGTCCTCTACAGTTGTAGGTACACTGTCATGTTATGTATTGATATGAACTGCTTGTGCCGGCGGTAAGCCATCAAAGCCATCAAAGCCGCCTAAGAAGTAACAATCAAGACCACTCTAAACATGAAAAATGTTACGGGCATACGTGCAATATATGTTAATGTTATGTGCATATATGTAATTATGTTACTGTTATGGACTTATGTGTAAGTTACGTTAAAGTTAAGTGCACATATAAAACTTATGTTAATGTTATGGACATATATGCAATTTATGTCAATGGTTTGTGCATATTTGTCATTTATAGTAATTTTAAGGGTACACGTGCAATTATGTTATTGTTAAGTGCGCAAGTGCAATTTATGTGAATATTATGGGCATACATGCAAATATGGAAAAATTGGCTGGTATATGTTCAAATATGTTATGTGATTCATGGTCATGAAGGGAATTTTGTTATATGCATTAAATAAGTTAATTTATGATTTATATGATAATGACTTTTGTGACTTGTTTTCTACGCTAGCCGGCTTGACCATAACTCGGCACATACTGAGCGTTATGCTCATAACATATTTTGCCAACCTTTTCAGGAGAACGAGAAAATTAGATCATTAACGGTTTAAGGGAGACGACACAGTATTCAAGAAGAAGGATCGGTATAAAACTACTGCGGGTTTGCTTTGGAAGGATGTCTTTTATGCCCACTGGAATAAGGAAATCGTGGATACGATTTCATCTAGTTTATTTATCTTTTTCTTTAATTAAGGAACTCTTGGAATTGTGAACTTATTATGATTATGGAAAAGTTTTTTTTGTTGGTTCTCTACTGCTCTTTTAAGCCATGATTGATGCTATGAGTAACGTTCCCGAGATGTCCGCCGAGTTTCTCGCTTCCGCGACATTCTCGGACGATCGGGTTCGTTACACTTAATGATTTCATACTCCCGATGCTATGAGTACTCATAATTATGGAGTCATGGTCCGTAGATCATGTTATGACGAGAGTAATATTGACTATCTCGCAATAAATTAATTTTATTTTTATGCGATTGGCACGATCCTAATGAGAGGGTGGCGATCGAAAGAAGACATCACATGGTTGATGCTATTACAAAGAAGTATGCACATCGGTTTGAAGCATTCATTTTTACTTCACAATTGGATCAGGCTGTTATGTTCCACATACTTTAACGAAAAGAAAATGTTATTATCATCTAAATGTCTTGAAGATAAAGTCTTTAAGTTACATAGGTAACAAGGAGAAGGTAATAGAAGAAGAATATGATGATGTATTCGTGCCAGAGTATGAGCAAACTAATATTACAATTACTAATCCTGTACCGATTCTATCCCTTTAGTAGATCCAATAATAATATTCCAAACTTTCGGTTCGAAGATTAAAACTAGTGAGTGGACAACCATTACACCGTTGCTAGGACAAGTTCCTAATTAAATGTGAACTTTATATGACAAATTATTCTTGAAATAACATAAAAGTTTAATTTTTGAAGAAGATTGATACTCTTAATATCATAATTTTATGGGGGGTGTTCAAAAAATATAAAAAGTAGACTGAAGTTTTCAAAAAAAATATAAATAAATGAATTCAAATTGTGATAATAGAGGAATACAATTAATTTTTTTACATGATTACCTTCAATCTATGAATTAACAGATTATGATTTTTTTTACGTTTATGCTCTTTTGGGTTTGTCTCGTAACATATACATCCTTTTTTTTAATTATAATCGTGCCACTACATTCTTACAAAATTCCCAGCATTGCTCTTTTGGTAGGGTCATATAAAAGGCACAAATTTGATACCAAAATGGCATTAACGTGAGTAACAATATATGGGCATACTAGTAATTGCAAAAAAAGTTAGGGATGTAAGTGCTATTGAAAATTTAAAAGAGCACAGTGTAAAATCCCCCAAAAATTACGTTCAGTTTTTATTTTTATACACAAATATACGCAGACATATATACATGTATGTATATAAGAATGTTATATTAGATGGACCTAAGTAAAGCGATTCCCTTTTTTTAGGGGGGGTATGAATTTTGGAACAACTACAAGAAGATTCAAGTTACAAAAAAATATTTATAACAAATGTGCCCTTCCAAGTTTTTTTCCCAAAAAATTCAGTTGCCCTCCTATCATAGTGCTAGTCCCAACTCCCAAGGGCTCTTCTGGGCATTTTGTAGAAATATAGAGGCAGAAGTGTAATTGCACAAAAGTTAAATCAGGGGCATAAGTTGTTAGGAGAACTCGAAATGGCACCAGTGTAAAATCCCATAAAAAGGCATTCGGCAGTCTGCAAACAATAAAAGCTACAGGGGCGCCTAGGCAAAATACCCCCTGAACGCTGAAACCGCGCGAATGCAACGGGAAATTCTCGTCTCGGCCGTTAACTCCTTCAAACCCCACCAAGGAACCCTAACCAGTGAAATCTCACTCGCGAGCTCCATCAATAGAATCCATGGAGTCCCCAAGGACGGTGAGATCGATGCAGGAGACCATATGCCTCCGATTTCTACCTCCTCGCCGTCGTGGATACCACCACTTTTGACGGATTAAGGTTGTTGAGTTGTTTCTATGAGGTTGACGTAGACACCTAAGTGGTAATTTGACCTCACGTTTTGAGCGTGAACGTGTGAACCGAAACAATGGTTCGACGTGCAAAATCCATGGAATACTAGGGTCTGACCAGAAAAAAGATGGAATCTTTCGGCTACATCCGACTATAAATCAGGAGATAAAGGTACACGGGACTCACATTTGTTTCAAATAGAGTTGCTTTCATATCAGGAAACCTTTGTGATTTCTCCGGTGACTCTTGGCCGCGTAAGTGGTCCGATGTGAGGTTATTGGTTCAAGTTCCAATCTTGGGAAGTGATTGTTTGTTTAAGCCAACAATTGAGATCTTCCTAAATTGTTTATGATGAAATGATGCACTGGCTAATCTGTTTTGCTTTGGTGTTTGAGTAGCATTTGAGATATGATGAATCTGATTAGAAATGTGCAAGTGCTTGTTCATTTTGACGCCTAAATGGTGTTCATTGCATATTAGGCTCCAAAACGCTGAAAGTCCTCTTTGCAATATTATTTCGGCCTGAAGTGGTTCATTTAATTAGTTGTTATCTTCTTATAAGATCCTTTTCTTTAGTGTATCACCTTCAATATACTTGCAAGCCAATAATGATGCTAATTGTTGGTTAGAACCTAATGTGTCAGGAAATTTTTCTTGCTATTGCAGTTGTGCGAAGCCAAGAAGGGAAAAGCTATGGGAGAGAATAGTCGAAAGGATGAAGTTATCAATGAGAATATTTCAGGAGAAGTGATAGAATTCTTCTCAAAACTTGGTGGGGAGAGGCCGATAGGCAGTATCTTAATTGCAAGCAATGGAATGGCGGCAGTGAAATTTATTCTCAGCATCAGAACATGGGCATATGAGACATTCAGAAAAGAAAATGCCATTAAATTGGTAGCTATGGCAACTCCTGATGATATGAGAATTAATGCTGAGCACATAAGGCTTGCCGACCAGTTTGTGCATGTTCCTGGTGAGGAAAACGAGAACTATGCCAATGTTCAAATTATTGTAGAGGTAAAATTCACAGAGTTCTATTTACTGTCATGAGGAGACTGGTTCAGCTTCTGGCCGTGAGGGCCTCATTTCTTTTTATTGTTTATTTTTGACTTTTCAACAACTTATAGATGGCAGAGTTGGCTCGTGTAAGTGCTGTTTGGCCTGGTTGGGGACATGCATCTGAGAACCCTGAGCTTCCAAAAGCCTTGAGAGACAAAGGAATTATATTTCTAGGTCCCTCTGCTGCATCAATGGAAGCTTTAGGAGATAAAATAAGGTCCACACTAATTGCACAAGCAGCACACGTACCCGTCCTTCCCTGGAGTGGGTTTGATGTGAGTTTACCGGGTTTTCTCTATGCTTCTACCAACTTATGAATTTCCTTAATGGTGGCAATTATTTAGTCACTTATACCTTGTGCAAACTTCTTTCCAGGTCAAAATTCCCCGTGATAGTTGCTTAGTCATTTCCGATGATCTGCTCCAGAAGGCATGTGTTTCGACAATAAAGGAGGCGATTGCTAGCTGTGGGGTTATAGGATACCCTGCAATGATCAAAGCATCTCGTGGTGGTGGTGGTAAAGGAATCAGAGAGGTTGGTACAACTGGTAATTTGTTTTTGTATGAAAAGTTCAAGGGGTGATCTCTGTCTTCTAGCATTTAGGATGTTTTTAAAAAGAAAATATTTATCTTCATCAGTTTTGTTATAAACGTTATAAAAAATTCTACAGATTTCTCTCAGAAAAAACTCTCGTGATGGTTTTTTCTTGAAGCTACATAACATAAAAATCTCTGTACAGTTACCATTCGACAAAAAATGAAATATTGTGATTGGGAGAATCCTCTGTATTCTACTTTCACTCGTAGTAAACAGACCTAAGATTTCCTTGCCCGTCAGCTACATGAGTATGGCATCCAAGGACTTCAATTCCTTCGTGAAGATACATTTTCTCTGGTTTATCATGTTTATAGAAAGTTTCCTTATGCAATTCATCCTTTTCCTTTGTGTAAATGTTTAGTAGGATTTATTATTGCAGGCTCTGTGGCTATCTGGATGCAACAACATCAATAAATAAGCCTTTCCCCCTTTAAGTTGGATCTACTTCATGGATTATTAGCTTCAAAGTGATCTAACTTGATATATCCTAACTTAAATACTGTTGAGTTATCATACTTATATGGATAAACGGATCTTTGGATGAGGGATCATTTACCTATCCTTCTCTATATATTGCACCCATCCTTCCTCATTAAAAAAGATCATCTTAGTGATGAGAGCCCTAATCTTGAGAGCCTCCGTGATTTTTCTCTCTCCGTAGGGTTTTTCACGTAAATCCTTGTCTCCATCTTTGTGTGTGCTTTGTGTGTTTAATTTTCACATGGTATCATAGTCTCGTTGAGATCTTCCTTTGGGCATCTACAACGTAGAAGTCAGCATGTTGGAGTTGGGTTTTCACCCAAATCTGAAGCTCTTGCCGTGGAGAACCCATGCTTGAAACTGACATATGAAACCATTTGTTTTGTGGTTTTTGCGAGGGGCCTGACCTCCGCTGTGTGCCCTAGTTTCGTTTCTAAGGGTGTGACGAATCCCTTGGTTGTTGCTGTTGTGTTGTGCGAGGGACATCATCTCCCTTGGTTGCTGCTGTGTTTTGAGCTGCATTTATGCGTTTTTTCCCTAGACAAAGAGGGATGCTGTTGTGTTTTAGACAACAACTAGTCCAAGGAGTTTAGGAAGAGTGAGGGTTGCATTTTTCTCGCTCCGTCGAAGCCTGTGGTTGCCTCTATATCTTGAGATAGTTGCTTTGATTTAAATTCTTTGTACTGAACTACTTTCATATTGAACGTAAGGTGTATGATTAAATGTCTGTGGGAGATAATCAAAGTCTAAAGGCTATAAATTTGCTGGTGCATGATCCTATGATGCTTGACCTGACTTGGCCAAAGATACCATCATGGAGTTATAGTCCTTCTTGAAGCAATCATTTACAAAAGAACACATCTCTTTGCAATGGGTAGACAATGGTTCAACTTTTAATACGAGGAGAACTAACAATGCTTTCCCTACCAAATCTGAGTGCATTATCAACTGTAGTGCTTCCGATCACATGACAGGTGATCGTAGAATGTTTCATGATTATAAGTTATCATCTGTAAGAGGGAAAGTTACAATTACAGACGAGTCTCCAACTACTGTTGCTAGAAAAGGAACGATTTCTGTTGTTGATCGCTTCCTACTTACCGGTGCACTTTACATCCCTGATTTTCCAATAAATATTTTGTCCGTTAATAAGATTACTAAAGAATTGCACTGCAGGTTGATTTTTTATCACAATTTGTGTGTTTTAGAAGACTTACAGACATGCAAGAAGATTGGAATCGGATTAGTTAAGGATGGATTACATCATCTTCCAACTCGAGTGTGTCAAGCCCTTGCCTTTGTGATGAAAGCTCTCATTGAAAAGGACAACTACACTTTAGTACGAAAATGGCATGGACGTCTTGATTATATCAAAATTTCTTCTTTACATTAGTTGATGCCTGAGATTTTCTCATGATTGTCGGAGGATTATTTGCAATGTGAGGTTTGTCAATTTGCAAAGCAAACACAAACCGCATTTCCTGCATCCACTCGTAAATCTACTTATGCATTCAAATTAGTGCATTTTGATGTTTAAGGTCCGTCAAGTATGAAGAGATGTGTAGCCATATGTACTATATCGCTTTCATTGACGAATTTTCACGGAGTACTTATGTGTACCTTTTAAAACATAGAAGTGAAGATTCCGCTGTTGTAAAGAACTTTATAAATATGACAAGCACTTAATATGCAACAAGAGTAAGAACGTTCAGGACTAGTAATGTCAAGAGTACCTGGAAAGTTCCCTACATGCTTTTCTTGATGAGAAGGGGATCATCCACGAAACCTCATGTAGTTATACTCTACAACAGAATGGAATTGCTGAAAGAAAAACAAACGTCAGTTATTGAATGTCACCGGAGCACTCCTACTCCAGCAAAATGTGCCAAAAATTTACCAGGGTGAAGCCGTATTTACTGTTGCTTATCTTATCAACAGGATACCTTCGGTCGTAATTGGTAAGAGAACTCCTTTCTCTGTCATCCATCCAGATTCCTCTCCCTTCAGTTTGGGCCCACAAGTTTTTGGATGTCAGTTTTTTCACTACTCTGGACTAGGTTGGCATAAGTTAGATCCAAGAGACACGAAATGCATCTTTCTTGGGTATTCTTGAACCTAAAAAGGATACAAACGTTATGACCCCATGGCATGTCGTTTTCATGTAAGGATGCTACTTTTTTTGAGATTGAGTCATACTTTTCTAAGAGCTTTCCTCAAGGGAAGTCTGCGAGTACAAATGTTGAGAAAAATGAGAAGGAGATTTACTTTCTTGGTGCATACAAGAGACTATCCATATGAGGGAGGGCAATAAGGAAGAGATAAAGACAGTAAAAATATAGGCAGATTTGGACAAACTTATAGTATATGAAAGGGATCAGATAAAGTGGTGTAGATCGAAGAAGAGATGATAACAAACCATGATGTCAACCTTTCCTCTGACCATGATGCTAACCTTTCTACGGGTGATTTTGGCTATGAAAACTCTTCAAGTGTTCCTCTCTCTCTTGAGATTCATACTGATAATGCCAACCCTTTGTTGGATAATCGTCCCATTACTATGAGAAAATATATTAGAACTGTTCGAGCCTCTACTCATTATCCAGTGGAGGACTTTGTTGCTTACACCAATATGAGTTTGAGATATAAATGCTTTACCTCTATTGATTTTCATCATGTTCCCAAAAATATTGATGAAGTCAAAAAAGATCTGAAATGAATCAAGAAGGAAGAAATTGATGCATTGGTTAAAAATAATACTTGGGATATTGTTGATGCTCCTAAGGGAGCTCACCTTGTTGGCTCTAAATGGTTCTACATAATCAAATATCATGTTGATGGGAACATCGACAGATTCAAAGCTTGGCTTATGGCTAGAGGATACAACTGGAAATATGGGATTGACTACCTGGAGACATTTGCTCATGTTGCCAAGATGAATACTATCAAGGCTGTTATTTGTCTAGCAACTCATTTTCCTAGAAAATGTATCAGTTAGATGTGAAATACTTTCTTGAATGGTGATCTTAAAGAAGTGTATATGGAAATGTCGCATGAGTTTGAGAAAGACACCAAGTGTTGCAAACTAAAAAGATCTTTATATGGATTAAAGCAGTCACTATGGATTAAAGTAGTCACCGAGAGCTTGGTTTAACCATCTCTGCGCGGTCATGATTAGGAATGGATATACTCAAGTGAATGGAGAAAGTCTGTTTATAAGGAGGAATGATGAAAAAGATCTGTTCTTTTGGTGTATGTCGATGACATGTTCCTTACATGTGATGACGAAGGAGAACTTTCTAAGATAAAGAAAACACTTGCAAGTAAATTGGAATTGAAGGACTTGGAGAAGTTAAAGTACTTTCTAGGCATTGAGATGGCTCGATCTCCAAGACGAATGTGTCTAAGTCAACGGAAGTATTTTCTGGTCTTATTGAAGGACTGTGGCATGTTGGGATGCAATTCTACTGCTAAATCCTATTGAGACAAATCATAAACTGAATGAAGATGATGGTGACCTTTTTGATGATGCAGGACAGGGTAGATATTAAAGATTTGTGGGAAAATTGATCTATCTTACTCTTACTATACCAGATATTGCATACATTGTAAATGCGATGAGTTAGTTCATGCATGCTCCTAATACCTCTCACACTAATGCGGTAAATAGAATTCTATGATACATAAATGGATCACTAGGAAAAGGTGTTATGTTCAAGAAAAATCCCCATGTCACTATTGAAGGATACACTGATGCTGATTGGGCCGGCTTTGTTGATGACAGAAGAGACCTCAAGTTATGCGGTATATCTATGAGGAAATTTGGTTATTTAAATATGTAAGAAGCATAATATGGTTTTAAGATCTAGCGCTGAAGCGGAATACCGGTCTCTTACCAATGGTGTTACAAAAATTCTATGGCTAAAAATTCTTCTCCATGACTTGGACATCAAAGTTAGTATGCCAATGAAGATATTTTGTGACAACAAGGCTACAATAAACTTGACCAACAATCATGTAATGCATGACAAACGAAATATTTAGAGATTTATAAGCACTTCATCTGTGAGAAAATTGACGATGGACTGTTGTGTCTTTCTTACCTCAAGTCTACCGATCAGGTTGTCGATCACTTCACAAAGGGACTGCTTATGGTACATTTTGAGTTGAATGTAGGCAAGTTGAACATGGTGGACATGTATTCCCAACTTGAGGGGTATGTTTTTTTGAAGCCAAAAACAGGGGGAGACACTCAGTGGTGTTCGCCCCATAACTTATTTAAAGAAACAGTACACATGGAATTTACAAAGGGAATGAGAAAACGAAACAAGCAAAGCACCTACAAAGCCCACTCATCAACCAATCTTGCGTAGTGCATCTTAACATTTTCCTTATAGAAGCGTTGTCCAGAGAAGAGAGCAGCATTTCTGCCCAGCCATATTGCCCACAAAACTGCCACGGGCCAAGGAGCTCCCGCCGAGCTCTGTTTCTGTTGGCCACCATCGACCCGCAGAAGGAAGCCAAATCTGATGTGCATAACCAATCCATTCTCGCTTCCTCCCAGATCATAGTCACTTTAAGGCACCTGAAGAAAAGGTGTTCAAGGGACTCCACCGCCGTGTCACACAAAATGCACCTATCAGAGACAGAGCCCAGAAGCCTAGCACATCGATCTCTTGTCATCAATCTTTGCCTACGGAAAAGCCAAAGGAAGAAGCCAATCTGCTCAGGGAGTCAGAGACCCCCAGAAAAAACCGCAATCACAAATGAGAGTCTCCGACCACGAAGGTGGGGGCCTACAAATCGCCCCAAACGCCTTCCTCACCGAGAAGGACCCAAACGCCAAGCCCAATGATCCCTCCCCACAGTAGGACGCCCTACATCCTTGATAGAGTCTAGCAAGGAAAGAAAATCCTCGAGTCTTTGGTCCGAGAAGATAGATGAGAAGGCTGGGAACCAGTTACCGTTCGCCCAGCAAGATGCAACCCATGCACTCTTATCAGCCGCTAGAGCGAACAGGCGAGGGAACCACAAGCACAAAGCCCCCCCGTCCAATCATCAGTACAGAAGTTGAACGATTCGCCATTTCCAAGCATCGGCCTAAATAAGGACAAATATCTGGAGAAGACCTCTATCACCCCCTTTCAAAACGGCGTGGGAGATCCCACCTGAGCAGCAACAATCGGAGGCGCTCCGTTGACACCGTAAATCTCGCGCAAAACTTTGCTACAAAAATCCTCCCCTGAGCCCCAAATTCTGCTAGCCCACTTAAGAAGCAAAGCGTAATTCATATGATCCAGTCTCCACACCCCAACCCCCCCTCGTTTTTGTGCAGCGTAATTTCTCCCCACTCAACCAGGTGGATTCCCCCCGACTCCTCCCAATGCTTGCCCCATAAGAATCTTCGCATTAGCTAGCGATTGCGTATCCCCTTCGGCAGCCGACGATTGGATAAGAAGTAAACATGGATGGAGGGGAGAATCGCCTTTAAGAGGACCAGTCGTCCCCCTAGAGAGAATGGTCACCTTCCACCCTGCCAACCTCGCCTCCACCTTCTCTACGACCCTGAGCCATTCCCTCAATCTCGTTCTTCCCACTGCCAAGGGCATCCCAAGATAGTCAATCGGAAGAGAGCCACAATCAGACCCCAAAACCCGCCCACACGCATCCGCCTCCTCCGCAGAAAGGCCGAATGGGATGACCTTCGATTTATCAAAATTCTTGAAAAGACCGGACATCTCACTGAAAAGATCCAGGGCCATAGACATGCCCAAGGCTTCTGCGAGGCCCCCCTCAATGAAAAAAATAGTATCGTCAGCATATTGCAACATCGGGATCACCAAACCACCCTTAGAGAAACCGTCCGATAATCCACAATCAACAACCCGACAAGCAATGTGGGCCAGGACATCCGCAACGACGACAAATAGTAGGGGAGCAAGAGGGCAGCCCTGGCGCACACCCCTACGTGGCTGGAAGAACCCCCCCTCCGGGCGGCCATTTACCATGACCGAGAAAGAGGCTGTCGTTACACAACGTTTCATCCAAGAAATCCAAACCTCTGGGAAACCTTTTATTCGCAGAACCGACCAAAGGAACTTCCAATCAAGGCTATCGTAAGCTTTTGCAAAATCTACTTTCTATAGAACACCATGCCTTTCTCTCTTCTTCCAGTCCGCAACGATTTCCGATGAAAGAGTAAGGCAGTCTGAGATTTGCCTACCCTGTATAAAAGCAGATTGGAGTGGGGAGATGATGGCGTCAAGAACCCGGCTGAGCCGCAAGACAAGCACCTTCGCCACAATCAGATAAAGGGCATTAGAAATAACAATGGGACAGTACTCTTCGATCCGCTCGGCCGAGGCGGATTTAGGAAGGAGAACAATCAGGGACTTATTAATCCGCTTGAATCCAGCATTTCCCACACAAAACTCGTAGATGACCTCCAAAACCTCATTGCCCACCAGATCCCAAAAATCCCTGTAGAAGGCCACCGGAAAGCCATCCGGGCCCGGAGCCCCATCTGCGTTCAAGTCTCACACCGCAGCCTTAACCTCTTCTAGGGACACCCCCTGCGTCATGCCATCACACAAAGAGGGCGACAGAGATGTAGCCCCAATCCCCGTCCACCTCCAAATCCTTGGAATCTTCCTCGCCGAGAACTCCTTAAAGTGAGCGACAATCGCTTTCCCCATTTCCCCGTCACCATCCATACGAAGCCCATTGATCGTGATCGATCGCAGAGCATTCGACCGACGCCTTCCGCTGGCAATACGATGGAAAAATGCCGTGTTAGCGTCTCCCTCCCTCAGCCACGTGCTCCTCGACCTTTGACGTCATTCAATGGTGCGTTTAAGATCCTCAGTCGCGATTTGCTTTTGAGCGAGCGAACACGCTGCCAACTCATCCATCGAAAGCTCCCTAGCATCCTCCAAAGCGTCAAGTCTCATAACTACCTCCTCAGCCTCCAGCCTAGTAGCACACCTGGCTGCCCTGGATTCCCTCTTGAAAGAGCTTAGCCTCGTGCGTAAGGATCCAAGTTTCTGGACAAACCTAGACGCCGCCGAACCAACAACCAGCACGTTGGACCAATGAGAAGCCACCATCTCCCTTAAATTATCCTCTAGTAACCAACTTCTCTCATATCTAAAAAGACCTCTCACCGCGGGCGGCTCACCGGAATCCCATAAAATTGGTGTGTGGTCGGACATGCTCTGCGGTCGAGCAACCACAGAGGATAGGCGAAACAATCAAGAAGCTCCGCTGAGGCCAAAAATCTATCAATACAAGAGCAAGAATTGGAGTTCCTCCACGTGTAGGCGACATCCCCCACATCCAAAACCTCTAGGGCCAACGAGTCCACAGCGTCAGAAAAATCCGCAAAACCCGGGTCGTGACCACCCCTGAACCGTGGTTTGTCCGAGGTTTGAAGAATAACATTGAAATCCCCCCTATGAGCCACGGGATACCCGCAAAGACCCTACTCACCTCACACAGGTCCTCCCACAATTCCTTCCTTCCAACATGACAACATGACCCGTAGACACACGAAATCGCAATTGGCATAGAAGAGCTGGCACATACCAAGAGAACCGAGATGACGTGCCTCCCTCGCAGCACCGAGCCAAAAACCATCGCCGACGACCTCCACACAATCAGCAACCCACCAGACGCGCCTGCTGCATCCAGAGCCCTGACCTCACTAATACCTCCCGCACCGAACAACTTCCAAAGAACATCGGTGATGTTTTGAAGCTTTGTCTCCTGCAGCATGACCACATCGCAGCCCCACTCAGTGAAACGTGACCCCAAGGTCCTCCTCTTGCCCAGCTCCCCAAGCCCCCGCACGTTCCAGGAGAGAATCTTCATAGAGAACCATTGCGATGCCCCTGAATTCGGACCACCCCTGAAGCCTCCGCAACGGACCACTTAAGAGCCGAGCAGGACTGTGGCTCGGGGATCGACGACCGAGCTTTATTCCTCCGCCTGTATCTCTTCTCGGATCTCACAACAGAAATTCCTTCGGCAGCACGGGCACCCTCCAACTCCAGGTGAGCCAGAGTTGGTACAACAGAAGAAATAGAAAATAAGAAAAACAATAATAAAGATAACAAATATCTCAACACTCCCCCTCAAGATGGAGCGTAGATATCCATCAGACTCAGCTTGGAACAACATCTCTGATAAGGCCCTCTGGCTAGGGTCTTAGTAAGAACATATGCTATCTGGTCTCCAGAGCTGACATGCGTAGTGGCAATAAGACTTTCTGTATCATGTTACGAGTGTAGTGACAGTCCACCTCTATGTGCTTCGTCTTCTCATGGAAGGCTGGGTTGTTGGCAATAAAAAGAGCAACCTGATTGTCATATTGGAGGTGCATGGGAAGAGACACCTCTATAGTCAGGTCAGTAAGTATAGATCTGACCCACATCATCTCTGTGCTAGCTTGCGCCATGGTCCTGTATTCTGACCCAGCACTCGATCTAGCAACCACAATCTGCCTCTTGCTCTTCCATGAAGCTAGGGAATTCCCTATGAACATAACAAAGCCTGATATAGGCTTCCTATCCTTTGGAAACCCAACTTAATATGCATCTGCACATGCTGTAACTGAAAGAGATGCGCCTCTGCTGAAAAGAAGTCCTGTACCAAGTGAAGTCTTCAGATATCTTAAAATCATATGGACTACATCCTTATGTGCCTGTCTGGGCTGCTCCATAAGCTGACTCACTTTGCTCACGGCAAAGGATATGTCGGGTCTGGTAATAGTCACATATAGTAGCTTGCCAACAAGCTTTGTGTACCTTCTCTTGTCGTCCTCCTTAATGTCATCATCATAGAGCTTCATGCTCGGGTCAATAGGAGTAGTGGCATGTTTGCAATCTGCCATGCCTGTTTATGAAAGAACATTTGTAACATGCTTTCTATGGGTCATCACAAGACCTCGCTAGTTCCTGGCAAACTCCAGTCCAAGGAAGTAACGTAGATGTCCAAGGTCCTTGATCACAAACTGCTGGCCTAGGAAGTCCTTGGCATCCTTAATGCCCTGCTCGTCATTCCCTGTAATAATAATGTCATCAACATAAACAAGAATGACAATAGTACCTCTCTGGGTCCTCTGCACAAACAAAAAGCGATCCTGATAGTCCCATACTCTTGGACTCTGCTTAAGGCCATAGATAGCCTTGTGTAGGCTGGAAATCTTCTGACACTCCCCCTCAGAAGCAAACCCAGGTGGTTGCTGCATGTAGACCTCCTCCTGTATATCACCATAGAGGAAGGCATTCTTCACATCAAGCTAGTAAAGGGGCTATCTCGTGTCACAACAATAGAAAGTAGAAACACAGAGTAGAATGTCTGGCAACTGGAGAGAAAGTATCCTGATAGTCCACCCTATATGTCTGGGTGAACCCATGTGCCACAAGTCTCGCTTTATAGCGATCTACACTGCCATCCGCACAGTATTTCACAATGAACACCCATTTGCATCCCACAATGGATGTGTCAACTGGAGCAGAAACAAGACTCCACGTACCACGTGACTGTAGCACAACCATCTCCTCCTCCATGTCTAACCTCCACTGTATGTCCTGAATAGCCTCCTGATATGTCTGTGGTATCTTCACGACAGATCTGCCAAGGTAAACCTCCTGAAATCCTCTGACAGCCTGCTCAAGGAAACCTAGGCTACAAGAGGATAAGTAGCACACTTACGTTTCGACTTGCGTAGAGCAATCGGTACATTAAGATCATTTGCCAAGTTTGTGACATGTGAGTTCCCCTCTTGAGAGGGCATCTGCTCATCCTGTATGGAATCCTACTGCACAGACAACCCGGTAGTGCCATCAGTAGAAACAATGCACTCATTACATACCTGAGGCATGTTGGATGACAGACAAGACCTGTGAGCATGGGAAATAGCGCGAGGCTTGCGAGTAAAAACATGTGGCAAAAATCGAGTCACAGTAGAAGGTGGAGCCACATGAGCAGGTGGTAGTGGTGGTGGTGTGACAGTAGGAGGTGGAGGCATGTAGATCTCATCGTAGAGTCATATGGGGCCAGTTTGTCACTTGTAGGAGAAAAATACATGACAGACTCAAAGAAAGTGATGTCAACATTAACAAAGTACTTCCGCCTGAGCGGATCAAAGCAGCAGTACCCTTTCTGGGTGCGAGAGTAGCTAACAAAAACACACTTGACAACTCTGGGAGAGAGCTTGTCACTACCGGGAGAGACATCATGAACAAATGCAATAGAACCAAACATACGGGGTGTAAGGGATAAACGCAATCGATAAAGGAATCTTCTCTTCCAACACAGACGAGGGCATGCAGTTCACTAGATAGCATGCATTGAGGACAACATCTCCCCAATAAGTATGAGAAGCACGACTCTGTATCAGCAAGGCTCTGATCACATCAAGTAAATGAGGTGTTTGCGCTCGGCAACACCATTCTGCTGGGAAGTATAAACACATAAGGTCTGATGAACAATGCTCAGAGATCTAAGGAACTCAGAAAGCTGTAAAGTACAGAACTCTAAAACATTATCAGAACGAAGATATTTGACTTTTGTAGAAAAATATTCCTTATCTCATTAATAAAATATTTGATTACAGATCCAAGCTCAGACTTATTCTTCAACAAAATGACTCAGGAAAGTCTAGAAAAATCATCCACCACAACTAGATAAAAATGGTGTCTTTAGTGATCAGGAACACACTTCAGACCTCAAATGTCTAAGTGAAGGAGCTCAAATAACTGAGAACTACTCCGACTCTGACGGGATGGAAATGAGGAATGGTGATGCTTCCTAAGCTAGCATGCCTAACACTGAAAGGTGGATCTCGTAGAAATCTGAGGGAGAACATGACACAACTTATGCAGAGGAAGGTGGACAAAACGAAGGTGCCATAGATATGGAGATACTGATCCAGTAGGTACAGTAGAAATGCCAGCATGAGGAGGTTCGACCAGTCTGTAGAGTCCTCGTTGCTCACGGCCACATCCAATCACCCTGCCCATGAGTATGTCCTGAAATACAAGAGGCGAAGGGTTAACATGACATGACAATGCTGATCCTTCGGAATCCGACTAATGGAAAGTAAATTCATCTGAAAGTCAAGAGCATATAAAACATTCTGAAGGCGCATGGACGGTGTAAAATGCACCTCCCCCTGTTCTATAACGGGTAAGTGGTCGCCATTTGCAATGACAGCCCATCTGCCAGGTGATATATTCTTGTAGGACCTCAGCTGCATTCTATCTCCACACAGGTGGTGGAAAGCACCAGAGTCCATAATACACTTTGTCATGTCTACACCAGTACTACCAATAAAAGCATAGGCGATACCTGAGGAGCTCAAAGAGGCTCCGGCTACGGCTGCAGTATCTGTAGTGGTGGTGCCAGCAGCAGGAGTCATGATCTCTGGAATACGAGAGATAATATCATCCGGGCGTGGATTGTCCTAAGAAGCTGGAGTCTCTGAAGGCTCAATCTGTTCTGCAAATCGACCATGTTGAGATAGTCGTAACTTTTATAATTGTTTCTTATTTTATTTTCTTTATGCACCTCTCATGTAATTAACCAGGGCCTTTCTCCTATATAAGAGAGCCCAAGGGTCTCATGTTTAATCAAGTATTCTCATTTTCTCCAACATGGTATCGGAGCAACGATGCTAGACCGGGGTTCCATATCTCACCAACCCTAACATTAACCCTACTGTCGCCCCCTTCGCTGCGCGCCGTCAACCCGCCCCTTCTCCGTGCACTGCCCCGCTTAGCGGAGCTTACTTGGGCCACCAGCAATGCCACAACACCTCCCCAACGACACCACAAGCCGCCGGCCCCGCCACTGCAACCTCACGAAGGCACCACAGGCCCCCAGCCACCGCGTCGTGGCCCCCTAACCCCCCTGTAGCCTCCTACCACCGCCTGCAACACTAGGGCTACGACCTGGGATTGTGAGGCAGTGTGGCACTTTATTCACGTCACAGGGCTGCAGTGGGGTGCCCGTTACGATCTGATTTTGGTAGAATGATGTAACTTTGGGCTCTTAATGCAAGGTTTTCTACTCCTCGGACTTCACCGAGTGAAAGGAATGGTTGTATGAGTCTATCCATGTAACCAATCCTCCAAATGATTGTGTAGACACATCCACAGTTGTCTTCTATCCGGTCTTGGTTTGGATTTGTTCGGCTTGGTTCTTATTTCCTTTATCATGTCAGACAACAAGGGTGACATTTTCTCATCGTCCGGTGCCTTCAAGGGCCCAACTCCAATCATCAAGATGGATGAGACCAACTATGAGTTGTGGTCCATGCAGTTTCACACCTTATGCAGTGCCATAACAAGGAACACATTCTGACAGAACCAGAGCCAACGATGACTGCGGCTAATGCCTTTTGGAAGCAAGATGATGCTTATGCGAGGATATGGTTCTCTGGGACGCTCAACACGGAGATTGTCAATGATATGTCAATCAGCCCACGACTAAGGCTATGTGGGATATTTTGGCTGCTACATATGGCCAAGCCAAAATGAGAGCATGTTTCTACAACTACAGTATGACATCTTCTCGACTAAGCAGAAGGGTCGATCGCTTCATACTCACTTTGCGCATCTTCGTGGCATGTTTGAGTGTTTGCATAGTTTTATGCCTATTACTACCAACACAGAGCATCGATAGGCTTACAGGAATGCCACAATGACTGGTGTCTTTCTGTCATCATTGGACTCTAAGTACGATGCATTACGTACTCAACTTCTTATCGGAGAGACGATACCTCCAATGGAGGAGGTGTATAAGAGACTGAGCAGGATTACTACATCTACGATCGCGGCCCCGACTCCCTCTGCTATGGCTGCTTCTCGTGGCAGAGGGGGTGCTTCACGGTTTCGAGGGTGAGAACCTCGTGGTCGAGGAGGAGGACGTCATCGTGGCCTACGTTCCCAGTGCCACCGTCCAGGTCACTCTGAGGAGGCGTGCTATCAGAACATGGGTACCCTACGTCTGCTCGTGTGGCTGAGCAGACCGAACCGACTCCATCCTCGTCTCATGATGCTTGATTTGATGATATTGTTACTAGGCTGAGAGAGATGATGACTACACTGACCACCCCTACTGCTAGATCATTGGATATCGCAGTAGTTGCCAGAGATTATTTGAATACGTCAGGTATTGCTTATGCTCTTATCAGTTGTAGCAGTTCTGATGTAACAGATTGGATCGTCGACTCTAGAGCCTCTCATCATATGTGTGGCGATCACAATCATTTTAGCTCTTATAGGGCTATCCCTCCTGGTAGATCATTGGTGATTGCTAATGGGGTCCATCTGCCCATTGTTGGTCAGGGGGAGATTGTCCTAGATCCCTCGATGCGTCTACAGAACATTTTACATGCCCCTGCATTTTAGGTGAATATTTTGTCTATTGGTCAGATTACAAAAGATTTACATTGTCGTGCCATATTTGATCCCTCATCTCTTGTGTTTCAGGACATACTAACGGGCAGGATGATTGGATGTGGCCGTGAGCAGAGAGGACTCTACAGACTGGTCCAACCTCCTTGTGCTGATGCTGCTATGATTCCGTCTAGATCAATATCCCCTTATATGTGGCATCTCCGTTTTGGACACCTTCCTCTACAGAAGCTGTGTCACGTTCTTCCTCAAATCTCTACTCGCACCACCTTAGTTTGTGAGGCATGCCAGCTTGGGAAGCACCATTGGTCTTCTTTTCCGAGTAGCCAGAGTCGTCATAGTAGTCTGTTGTTTGAAGGGTCTTACTCGTGTTCCTGATCATCAGGGACATAGGTTCTATATGGTTGCCGTGGATGATTTTTCTAGATTATGTTGGGTCTTTTTTGTTAAAGAACAAGTTGGTTCCATCATTCGAACATTTCTTGTTGAAGTTAAGAATATTTTTTCGACTAATGTGAAGTTTATTCGCAGAGATAATGCCTTAGAATTTTCTACTTTGCATTTATCTGAATTTCTAAAATATCTTGGTATTGCTCATCAAATGTCATGTGTTTATACATTGCAACAGAATGGTATTGCTGAACGCAAACACCATCATCTTCTTGATGTCACGCAAACCCTTTTGATTCAGAGTCGGGCTTCGCATTCTTTCTGGGGCGATGCGGTTCTGACTGCATGTTAGTTGTGGATCGCATGTCGTCCATGATTCTTGGAGAAAAGGTTCCCTTCTTGATTGCGTTTCCCGAGAAGGAGCTATTCTATCTTACTCCTAGGGTCTTTGGTTTTGTGTCCTTTGTCCACAATTTCACCCCTGGTCGTGACAAGCTCTCTCCAAGAGCTGTCAAATGTATGTTTGTGGGCTATTCCCGTACTCAGAAAGGGTATAGGTGTTATGATCCTGTAGGACAAAAATATTACGTGAGTGTTGATGTCACATTTTTTGAGTCTATTATGTATTTCTCTCCTATAGGTGATAGGTTGTCGAATGCCAACTCTGGTGACGATATTTTGGTTCCACCACCACCACCACCACCACCACCACCGCCGCCACCTCCTCCTCCACCTCCACCATCACCACCACCACCACCACCACCTCTTTCTCCCCCTCCACCTCCATCTACCATGGATCAGTTCCTACCACATTCTACGTTCGCAGGTCCTCTACTCACCTCTCTGTTCATGCGCCTTCCCCATCATGCAACACCCCTCAGGTATGTACTGATCACATTGTTTCTACTAATGGCACTAGTGAATTGCTTCTACCTCAGGAAACTGAACAGGAGGAGGTGATAACATAGGAGGATGATCTTGATGTTCCTATTGCTATGCAGAAGCAGCGTTGCAAATGTGCCACCTATCCACTAGCTGCTCATGTTTCTTTGGATCATCTGTTAGAGGATTACACGAGGTTTGTCATAGGTCTATCTGTTGTTGTCATACCACACACTTACCAGGAAGCCATGCAGTATAGTAGTTGGCGTCTTGCATTGGAAGAAGAGATGACGGCTTTACAATATCGAGCTACCTGGAGTGTTGTATCTACTCCTTCAGGTGCTTCAGTTATTGGATGCAAATGGATATTTACGGTCAAGCATCAAGAGGATGGCACTGTGGATCGTTACAAAGCAAGGCTGGTACCAAGGGAGTTCACTCAGACCTATGGAGTTGACTACCAGGATACCTTTTCACATGTAGCCAGACATTCCACATTACGCATACTTCTGTTAGTTGCTGTACTTAGAGATTGATCTTTCTTCCAGCTTGATGTCAAGAATGTGTTCCTCTATGGAGATCTACAAGAAGAGGTGTACATGCCGCAACCATCAGGGTTTGCTGCTGAGGAGGAGTCTCAGAAGGTTTGTAGACTCCATAAGGCAATTTACGGCCTGAAGCAGAGTCCGAGAGCTTGGTATCAGAAGCTGTCAGGATTGATTGAGAACCAGGGGTTTATGCGATCCACTGCAGATCATTCGATGTTTGTCCAGAAGGCGCAGAGAGGTACTGTTGTGATTCTGGTTTATGTTGATGACATTATTATTACGGGTGATGATGAGCATGGAATTAAGGCTGCCAAGGATTTTCTAGGTCAACAGTTTGTGACCAAGTATCTAGGTAATCTTCGTTATTTTCTTGGATTAGAATTTGCCAGGAACCAGAGGGGTCTTGTAATGACTCAAAAAAAGTTTGTGCCAGATCTTCTAATTGAAACAAGAATGACAGGGTGCAAGCCTGCTACTACTCCTATGGAGCCGAGTATAAGGTTATATGATGAAGACACCGAGGAAGTAAATAAGAGGAGATAAAAGGAGCTTGTTGGCAAGCTCCTCTATACCACTATCACTCGACCAGAATAGCCTTTGCTTTAAGCAAGGTGATCCAGTTAATGGAGCAACCCAAGAAGGTTCATATGGATGCTATCTACATGATCTTGAGATATTTGAAATCTTCACATGGTACTGGTCTTATATTCGGCAAAGGCACTCCTCTTGAGGTGACAGCTTGTGCAGATGCAGATTATATAGGATGCCCTAGGGACATGAAGTCTACATCAGGCTTTGCTATTTTTGTTAGCAGCTCACTTGTGTCATGGAAAAGTAAGAAGCAGACAGTGGTTGCTAGATCTAGTGCAGAGTCCGAATACAGGACCATGGCTCAGGGAAGCACATAGATGATATGGGTTAGATCTGTTTTGAATGATCTTACAGTTGATGCACCTCTTCCTATGCAGATTCTATGTGACAACAAAGCAACGCTTTTTATTGCAAATAATCTTGCATTCCATGAGCGTACCAAGCATATAGAGGTGGATTGCCACTATACCCGAGATATGATCCAGAAGGGGTTCATATCCACCTCTCATGTCTCTACTGGAGATCAGATGACGGGTATATTCACCAAAGCCCTCACTAGTGGCCCTTTTCAGAAATGTCATTCCAAGCTGAGCATGATAGACATATATGCTCCAGCTTGAGGGGGAGTATTGAGATAGTCGTAAATTTTATAATTGTTTCTTATTTTATTTTCTTTATGTACCTCTCATGTAAATAACCCAGGGCCTTTCTCCTATATAAGAGAGCCCTAGGGTCTCATGTTTAATCAAGTATTCTCATTTTCTCCAACAGACCAGAAGCATGGTATCCATACTTCTGGTAGCATGCATCATCTACATGTCTCGGTCGACGATAGAAGGTTCAAGGGCCACGTAGATGTCTACTGCTTCTGCTACGAGGGTTGCGTCCTCTAGATTGTGTCGGCCCTCGTCGGCCACAAGAAGCGGCCATAGCTGAAGAAGGTAGGGGAGTGGCTATAAAAGGCATGATAATCCGACTGAGACGACTATAGGCCTCCTCAATGGGAGGTATGGTAGCCCTGATGAGAAGCAATGTACGCGCTGCATCATACTCTGCATGAAGGCCGGCCATGAAAACCCAACCATTGTGGAGTTCCTTTAAGATTTCTGCTGCTCTAAAGCTGTCATGATAAACATATTGCTATGAAGCTTTTCGTACATGCCACAGAGCAAAGAGTAGTACACGTTTAGAGGATGACCATTCTTCTTGGCCTTGTAGATAAGAAACTGTAGCTGGAGAATCTTGGCCTCATTCTTCGCTTGAGCATAGGTGGAAGCCAAAGTGTCCCACATGGCCTTGGCGGTGGGTTGGTTCAAATATCATTGGCTATTTCCATGGTAAGGGTCCCACATAGCCAAACACGTGCATACACATCATCTTGCTTCCAAGAAGAATTTGCCCCGGTCTTATCCATTGGCTCTAGATCTGTCAAGATGTGCTCCTTGTTATTGCACTGCATGAGGGTGAGGAACTGCATGGACTAAAACTCATAGTTGGTCCCATCAATCTTAGCGATGGGAGCTGGGTTCTTGAAGGCTCCGGACGAAAAAATGTCACCCTTGTTCTCTGACACGATGATAATACGACCAAAGATGGAACTTAACTGGGGAATAGACCAATATGAACGAGTCTCACGAACATATGGAGGATTGATTATATATGTAGACTTATACAACCATCCTCATCAATCTTTGCCGCTCGCTAAGGTTGGAAAACGTGATTTATATGGCTGAAATAACTTTTTCCAGTTAGAATCAAATAGATTCAGACCACAAATCGAACCTCAGAGGTGTACGGAGGCACACGGGAGGGCTGGCAGCAGTCGTGGACGACTGGGTGGGGGTCGATGGTGGCCTGAGAAGGCTCAACAGCGACCAGCTGTGACCTGCGGAGGTTTGGACAGCGGCATGGGCGATGTCCGACAGTAGATTGGATGACGTCTTGGGTGGCCTGGGTTGCCTAGGCGGGGGTTGGGCAGCCTGGGATGGCTGGCTGGTGACCTGAGGGTGTAGGGCCAGCGGCCTAGAGGGCCAGGGGGGTCCTAGGCTGCTGCCAAAGGGAAGGGGGTGCGCGGAAGCGGCCCACAGGGGTGGATGGCGGGCAACGAACATTGACCGAAAGGGGGGTGGGTAGGGTTAGGTTTCGGTGGGACACGGGAACTCCGGTCTAGAACCGGTGCTCCGATACCATGTAGAGGGAAAAGAATGAATTGCATTAATGAGAGGCCATCGGGTTCTCTTATATAGGAGAGAAACCTATTAGACAACTTACAGGACGAAGACAAAAGAAATAGAAAATAAGAAAAACAATAATAAAGATAACACAGTGTTTGATTTTAATAAATACAAATAATCCATGCCCATCTTAATAGGATTGTTGCTATATTTTTGGGGAAACAACTTCGTCTTGTTGCGCCGGTGAAGGGTATCCTTGCAAGTAGCTGGAATCTGTAGATGTCTGGGTAAAGTATCAGATGAAGACCCACCTGCTATCTTTTCAATCATCCCATTCACATCATTAGATAGAATTATTGACCTTCCTTTGTAACTGTTAGAGATTGCAGAAGATTTCTTTCGTTATATTATTGTACCCCCACGAGGATTCCATGTGGATATTTGTTAAGAGAATATTCTATAGAGAATATTCTATAGAGTATTCTCCTTTGAGCCCTCTAGGGTTTAGTCCTATATAAGGACCCCTAGACCTCTTGAATAAACAACGAATCATCTTTTCTTATCATCCTTTCACATGGTATCAGAGCAGCGGTCCTAGGTCGGTGTTCTGACCTAATCACACCTCTGCCACCGTCAGCCCTCCAAGTCCCTCTACAACCGCGTGCTGCCTCGGGTCTCCGCATCTCTTGCCTTAGGCCTGCGCCGCCAGGCGCCAGACCCCTCCAGGGCCTCGTTGTGCCGCATTGCGTCGCCCAGCGCCATCAGACGCCTCCACTAGCTAGGCCAGGCCTCCCAGGGCCTCCCCTTTACGCTGCCTCGTGCTGCCCAGCGCCGCCAGGTGCCTCTGATAGGAAGGTCAGGCCCTACTCACATGAGGAGGACGACTCCGCCAGGACCGCCAGTCCCCCTCTTGTGCCATCAAACGATCATTGACTCATCCTTCTTACTCCTTGATGAGGGTTTAGATATTTGATGATAAATTGAGGCAAGATATACTCTATAGGTCACTTTTTCTTGACCTAAGCCGCCACGATGACGTCTACCGAGATCTAGCCTACATACCCTACTTCTTCTTTGCTGGTACATGGCACTTCTATCAAGTTGAAGGGCTCCGAAAATTATGTTCTATGGTCTCTGTCTTTCAAAGTGTTTGTTGGTGACCCGTGTAAGAGCTACGTTCTTACAAAGTTCCACATGCGGAAACAGATATGGACTATTAAACTTGGTTTGTTGATAATTGCAAGGTTATTACTTGGATGATGAACAGTGTCGATTCAAACATTGTTACGAATCTTCTTTACAAAGAAACCGCTAAGGCAATGTGGGAAAACCTTGAGCGTACATATTCTCAGAAAACGACTAAGTCTCGTCTATCAGACATATACAAAAGGATTTGGTCTGCTACTCAGGGAGAATCAAGTCTTATCGAATACTACATGCTTCTTACAAGCCTTTTTGAGGAACTCCTTATTTTTCAGCCTGCATGTTGTGATAAACAAGTAGGAGAACGTGCTGAATGGCACGTTTACAGATTTCTCTCGGGACTAAATCCAAAAGTATAAGCCTGTGAAAGATCAGTTTCTGATGGCTACCTACTATTGAGACCATCTTCAGACGCTTACAGGAGCTAGAGGCTCCAATTCAGCACTCTACCACCCATACCTCTACAGAGACGACACTATACCTCCTCAGGATACAGAGGGCGTCATAACTATCAAGGAGGATGGGGATGTGACTCAGGGCGTGGGCATGGTCGTGAATCTGGACGCAGCCGTGACTTTGGACGCGGACGCGATCGTGGACGTGGTCGTGATTCTTCTGCTCGGTATCCAGCATGAGTACACTGTGGACGCTGGAATCACCCTTCTGATCGCTGCTGGGCAACATTTGGGATGCAACCTAATGCCAACAGTGCCTATGATGAAGTATCGTCTGATGCAACTGCCGAAACATCTACTCAGCAAATCAGCAGGGCACAAACCCCATTCACTGATTCTGAATATACTCGCCTACGACAACTACTGCAAGAATCTAGTCCTTATGATAGTAATGCTTCTGCCCCTACTGCTAGCCTAGCTTACCTCAGGTACAGTAGTAAACTCTGTCTCTGCCTCTTAAGCATGCATGGATTATTGATTCTGGAGCCTCTACCCATCTGACGGGAGAAGGAAGTTTGCTAACCTCCTCCCAGCCGTCTTCCTCTGTGAAGACTGTTCGGGTTGCTAATGGGGATCGTTCCCCAGTGACTGTTGTCTGTACTGTCAACTTTTCTTCCAAGCTGCATCTGATAGATGTTTATTGTGCCCCTGTTTTTCCTCTCATCCTTCTATCAGTACAGAAGCTGTGTCATCAGCTTAATTGTCGTGTTATTTTTGATGAGGTTTGTTGTTATTTTCTGGACATCCGGACGAGGAAGATTTTTGGTGGGGGTCATGAGAGGAACGGCCTCTATTACCTCGACATCCCTTCTGATTCCAACTTTGCTGGTGTGGTCTCCATCTCTGAAGATCCTTTTCTATAGCACCTTCGTCTTGACCACCCTTCCGCTAAAGCTCTCTCAATGATGTTCCCTGAACTTTCTATGCTGAAACCCTTTGAGTGTGAAGTATGTCAGTTCGGGAAACATCATCGAGCCTCCTTTCCTGCACGGACTGAGCCTCGTCGTCGTACTCCATTTGCACTTGTTCACTGTGATATCTGGGGACCCTGTCCGGTCCGAAGTCTAAGTAATCATAAATATTTTGCTGTCTTTGTGGATGACTACATCCGATCATCTTGGGTTTTCCTGTTAAAAGAACGTTTAGAAATTAACAATATCGTCAAGAATTTCTTTTACTATGTCAAAAACATCTTCTCCACTACTATTAAAATATTTCGTTCTGATAATGCATTGGAATTTACAGAAAATGATTTGACATCATTCTTTGCTTCCCAGGGTGCTATCCATCAAACCTCTTGCCCATATACCTCCCAACAGAATGGGGTAGCCGAAAGGAAACTTCGACATCTCCTCGACATTGCTCGCTCTCTTCTTACCCAAATGAAGGTCCTTAAAACCTATTGGGGAGATGCTATTCTCACTGCTGTCCATCTTATCAACAGAGTTCCCTCTGTCTCCCTAAATGGCTCCATACCCTTTGCCTTATTGTATCCAAATGACTCACCATTTCCTCTACCTCTGCGGATTTTTGGATGCACCGCCTTTGTTCACAACTTTCACACTGCAGATAAATTATCGTCACGTGTTAAATGTGTTTTTCTGGGTTATTCCCAAACAAAGAAAGGGTATAGATGCTATGATCCTTGTGGTAAACACTATTATATATCAGATGATGTCACCTTTTTCGAACAAACACACTTCTTCAATCAAGATGTGTCTGACATACTATTAGAACTTCCACCTCCACCAATTGTGTATAAAAGAAAACATATGTTCCCTCTTGTTCATGTTCCTTTACCTGTTCCTTTGTTGCAGGAAAATATACCATCTTCAAGTGCCCCCACCAACACTACCCCGGATGATCCTCAGGAGCTTCCCATTGCCCTATGCAGAACAAAGAGGCAATGCACGATTCATCCTATGTCTAATTTCACGTCCACTGATAGCCTATCATGTTATGATAAAAGATATGCAGATGCTCTTATGACAATCTCTGTTCCAAGAGACTATCATAGTGCATTACAGGACCACGGGTGACGACAAGCTATGAATGAAGAAATGGATGCTCTCAATTCCAGAGGAACATGGGATCTAGTTCAGTGTCCCCGAGGTGTCAGGATTGTTGCATGCAGATGGGTCTTTACTACGAAACATTCTCCAGATGGTTTTATTGACAGACTGAAAGCAAGACTTGTGCCAAAAGGCTTTACACAGACATATGGAGTTGATTACTTCGAGACTTTTTCACCTGTTGCCAGAATGGAGTCTATTCGCATTATCCTCTCTGTAGCCGTAAACAAAGGCTGACCTATTTTTCAACTGGATGTCAAGAATGCCTTTCTATATGGTGATTTTGAGGAAGAGGTTTACATGGTGCAACCCCCAGGTTACGAAGTCGAAGGGAGCACGTTCACCAACTTCACAAAGCAATTTATGGTCTAAAACAAAGTCCGATGGCATGGTTTGACAGACTTAGTTCTGTTGGGATAAAAATTATTCATGTAATAAAAGAGATCCCGGGGCTCTCTTATATAGGAGAAGAGCCATGGGTTAATTACATAAGTGATACCCAAAGAAAACATAAAATGTAAACATAATACGGTGAGATATAAACGTCTCAACACTCCCCCTCAAGCTGGAGCATAAATATCAATCATGCTCAGCTTGGAACAACATCTCTGAAATGGACCTCTAGCCAGAGCCTTCGTGAAGATATCTGCCGTTTGATCTCCTGTGGAAACATGAGAGGTGGATATAAGACCTTTCTGGATCATGTCTCTAGTGTAATGACAATCCACCTCGATATGCTTTGTCCGCTCATGAAACGCAGGGTTATTGGCAATAAATAAAGCTGCTTGATTATCACATAAAAGCTTCATAGGAAGAGAAACCTCAATAGTAAGGTCGGTTAATACTGATCTAACCCACATCATCTTTGTACATCCTTGTACCATAGCTCTGTATTCAGATTCAACACTGGATCTGGCCACCACTGTCTGCTTCTTGCTTTTCCATGAAACAAGTGAGCCGCCTACAAAGATAGCAAAACCAGAAGTAGACTTTCTGTCCTTGGGACAACTAGCGTAATCTGCATCTGCACATCCTGTCACCTCAAGTGATGTATCCCTTTTGAACATAAGGCCTGAGCCAGGTGAAGTATTCAAATACCTCAAGATCATATGGACAACATCCATATGCACCTTCCTGGGTTGCTCCATGAACTGACTGACTTTGCTAACTGCAAAAGCAATATCCGGCATGGTAATGGTGGCATATAAGAGCTTCCCAACAAGCTCTCTGTATCTCCTCCTGTCAATCTCTTCGGTGTCCTCATCATACAATCTCATGCTTGCATCCATAGGAGTAGAAGCATGTTTGCACCCTGTCATACCTGTCTCAGAAAGAAGGTCCATAACAATTTTCTCTGAGTCATTACGAGTTCACGCTGATTCCTGGCGACCTCTAATCCAAGAAAGTAGCGAAGATTGCCAAGGTCCTTAGTCACAAATTGCTGACCAAGGAACTCCTTGACAGTAAGAATACCCTGCTCATCATCTCCTGTAATGACAATATCATCCACATAAACAAGAATAGCCACAGTACCTCTAGGTGTCCTCTGTACAAACAGGGAATTGGTCCGCAGTAGACCGCACAAATCTCTTTTGCTCTATCAACTCCGATAGCTTTTGATACCAAGCTCTCGGACTCTGCTTCAGGCCATAAATAGCCTTGTGAAGTCAACACACCTTCTGAGACTCCCCCTCAGTAGCAAATCCTGGCGGTTGTTGCATATATACTTCCTTCTGTAGATCTCCATAGAGAAAGGCGTTCTTCACATCAAGTTGGTACAGAGGCCAATCCCGTGAAACGGCACCAGATAGCATAATGCGAAGTGTCGAATGTCTTGCTACTGGAGAGAAGGTGTCTTGATAATCCACCCCATAGGTTTGGGTGAACCCCGAGCCACCAGCCTTGCTTTGAACCGGTCGACACTGCCATCGACCCTTTGCTTAACCGTGAATATCCATTTGCAGCTTACAACAGATGCACTTGGTGGAGCAGAGGCAATGCTCCATGTGCCTCATGATCATAGAGCCGTCGTCTCTTCTTCCATAGCAAGGCGCCATCTACTATCCTGGAGTGCCTCCTGATACGTTCGCGGGATAGTAACAATAGATAGTCCCACTATAAACTTCTTGTAGTCGATTGAGTACAGAACCAGAGATGGAGCGGAAGAGACGTGAGAGGCTAAAGTGGGTGATTCAAGCGGGGGCGGCGGAGTGGCGGAGGACCTCCGTCGGGCAACACTCTGCCTCCGAAGTTGGGGCGGGAGGGAGGCAAGGTTCTGAAGAAGGTTGGGAAGTGGTTTCACATCGTAAACGCATGCGAAAGTGCTTCAGGTGTGGGCTTACGGGACACCTGGCGGCAACGTGTATCTCGCCTCCTCGGTGTTTCGTGTACGGGAAAGAGGGACATCGGCACTCCACATGCCCTTCGCGCTGTCACATGCCGTTTGCGAAGGTGTGGGGGGATGACACGCGGTTCGCGGCGGATGATATAAAATTGGCGGATTGCATGGCGGAGGGCGGGGACTCCCACTCACCCGCTTTTCCGTCTCTGCATGGGTTCCTCATCGGCTCATGGGTGGAAGACTCTATATCTGTGGAAGAGATTCGTTCGGCCATTGCGAAGGAGTTCGCAGGCGCATTCCATGGAGATGTCGTGGAGACATCGTATCGTCATTGCTGTGCACGGGGGTTGTCGGAGCATCAGCGACGACGACTGCTCGCATGGAAAGGGCCGGGTGGCCTCACCTGGAGGCATGCCAGACTTGCGGATGGGGTGTGGATCGGGTTTCGCGAAGGGTGGCGGAGGTTAGGGGCGCTCCGTTCTTATCGCGCTCCGTGCATTGCTTGGGTCCTCCTCTGAGGGGCCTTGGATCGGTTATACGTATTCTTGAGGATGGCACGCTCCCGGGATCGGACCCGGAGGTTACTCTTGTATTATTGGACTGCCCTATCTCCGACGGTTTCCTCCCGGTGGCGGAGATGGTCGTCGGTCGCTTTTGTTTTCCGCTGCGGATTCGTCTTTTGGATCAGATGGAGCAATCTGTGCCGCTGGAGGAGTGCAGTGGTACCGCCTACCATTTTGTTGCTGTCGCCGACGAAGCTCCGGCCGCCGGGGAAGTCGGTTTGTCTTCATCTCATGGGGACGGTTCGGATTCCGGGGATCTGAATCATTGTGGTGTCTCGGACGCCACATGTGTAATCTCCCCTCTGAGGGTGTCGCCTTGTCTCCTGCCGCCTTTCCAGAAGATTGTCTTTGGGACATGCGCTCCTCTTGATATTCATTCATGGGAGTACGCCAACTCGCCCCTCCCTCTCAGGTCGATTGTTGGCCGCCTTCTCGTGCAGGATGAACCCATTGCGGGGTCGGATTATCGGGTCTCCCTTTCGCGGGCTTCTGCTGAAGGGTCGCTGGATCCGATTGCGGGTTCCTCGGATCACTCGGGTGTAGATCCAGTTGGCCCCTCAGATGCTCGTGATGGCTCTTTCTCGTTTGTTGGCTTCCATGGGCCTGAGTGGCCCGTTTGGAGCGTCCGCTTCGATGGCGAGCCCCTCTCTGTCGCTGATCAGGTGCGGGGCGCAAATGGGGCGGTGGATGCTCCAACTGCTAGGGAGCCGTTTTCGACCGAGAGCCCCGACTTGGGGGCGTCTTCGACGATGGCCCCTCCGGGGACCGATCCCAGGCGGATTGGTAAAAGATACAAAAGGCACCCGCGTTCGCGAAGGCTCGACACCGCGCCTCCGCCGGTGTCGGCTCGTATGGCTCAGGTGGCAACTCTGGCTGGAGTGGTCCACATCGGGGGAACCTACAGCAGTTCTCAATGAAGATCCTCACATGGAACGTCAGGGGTCTGGGTGACCTGGAAAAGAGGAAGGTCCTGGGTTCTCGCTTCCTCGAGTGGGGTTGTGACATCATTTTGCTTCAGGAAACCAAATTACAATCTTGTTCGATGGATGTTTGGCACACCTTCGATGCTGCCCCCCTCTCTGATTATTGTGTTGTTGACGCGGTTGGATCTGCGGGGGGAATGCTGATTGCCTGGAGGGACCGTGGTTTTGTTCTCCGATCGGAGTTAAGGGGCTCCCATGTTCTGACAATCCTTTTGGATTGTCTTTCCTCGATGACGACTATTTGTCGTCTCCTGTGTGTATGGGCCTTGCCATGCCGGGGACCGTCGGCAGCTGTGGGATGAACTTCATTCGGCCAGAGCCTCCTTCCCGGGGGCGCATGGCTGATTGGTGGTGATTTCAATGTTACCTTTCTATCCTCCGACCGGCCGGGCTTGCGCGGTGGCCAAGACCCGGGGTCGGCAGACTTCGTGGAGCTGTTGGGCAATTTGGAGCTTGAGGTGCTTGACACCTCAGACACTAAGTACACTTGGCGGAGCTCGGGATCTCGCTCCCGCATCGACCGGTTCTTGGCATCTTCGGAGCTCTAAAATCTTTTCCCTTCTTCCTTTGCCTTGACAAGGATCCGAACTTGCTCGGATCACTCCCCCATTATTTGGGACTTGGGGGAACAGTCAGCACACCAGGGCTTTTTCAGGTACGAGAAGGCGTGGCTACTAGAAGATTCCTTTCGTGAAATGGTCTCCTCGCACTGGACCTCTGTGGTCGTATCTGGCTCGGTTGTCTCAAGATTTTTCCAGAAGCTTGTTTCCTTGCGGGGGAGACTTTGCACGTTCAAGAAGGAGTCGCGCGCTGCCCGCCGGACGGCCATGGCCTTTGCGGAGGAGGTCCTTGTCGACCTTGACCAACTCGAGGACTCCTGCCCTCTCTCCTCCGCGTATCTCGCGAGGCGGGATTCTGCTCTCCGACAGGTGGCACTGGAGGACAAGAAAAGAGTTGCAGAATGGCGCCAAAGATCTAGACACAAGTGGCTCATGGAGGGGGATGCCAACACTGCATTCTTCCACCGAATTGCCAGCGGAAGACGACGTTTTAATACTTTGCGTTTGGTGGTCATGGTTAGTGTGCGGGTTGCGGGTGACAGGGAGATGGGCCGTTTGATTGCCAAGCATTTCCGTGACTTCTCGTCGCGGTCCCTCCTTCGCAGGTGGAGATGGTTGGGCTGGGAGGTGGAGAGGCTCTCGCCGGAGCACGCATCGAGCCTGGTTGTGCCGGTGTCGTTGCAGGAGGTGAAGGCTGCCGTCTGGTCCATTAACGTGGATGGGGTGCCCGGGCCATATGGGTTCCTAGTGTCCTTTTATAGGTACTTCTGGGACCTGCTTGCTGTGGATGTCCTCGAGGTGGTGCATGAGATGTGTCTTTGCAATGCGGGGTTTGAGAAAATTAATGGAGCGTTGGTCGTTCTCTTACCTAAGCATGGTGCGGCTGAGCGCATTGAGGACTTCCGGTCGATCGCCCTTTCCAACGAGCTTTATCTTATTGTGGCTAAGGTGTTTGCCATCCATCTTAGTAGGGCTCTCGCGCACTTTATCTCTCCCTTCCAATCGGCCTTCGTCTCGAGTAGGCAAATTGGGGACTGCTTAGTTATGGCTTCTGAGATTGTGGCGGACTGGAAGCGGCTTGGCAAAAAGGCTATGCTCTGGAAGGTAGATTTTGCAAAGGCTTATGATACTCTTGATTGGCGCTTCCTATGGGAAGCTATGCATAGGCGAGGGGTTCCCGGACATTTGGATATCTTGGATGAAGCGTTGTGTTACCACGTCTTCTTTGGCGGTTCTTGTAAATGGCCGTCCAGAGGGCAGATTTTACCAGCCTCAGCGGGGGATCAGGTAGGGGGTGCCCCCTAGCCCCTCTTCTCTTTGTCATCGCGGCAGATGCCTTAGCGTGTATGTTGACGCAAGTTCAACGTGGTGGCCTCTTTTCGGGCTTCTCCAAGGACGATCTTACTATTCCCCTGATCCAGTACGCTGATGACACTATCTTCTTCGTGGAGGGCGACAGGGAGGAGATTGGGGCCGTCGATATCGTGCTGGAGTATTTTGGCGAACTTTCGGGTCTCGTCTGGAATCGGGAGAAGTCCATTTTGGTGCCTTTTGCGTTCTCTGAGGAGGAGGCGCGGTCTTGCTCTGTTGACTTGGAGGTGGGATGCGGCAAGCTGCCGATTTGATACCTTGGCATGCCTCTTACTATTGGGCGGACGAGGCTGGCGGACTGGCTTCCGGTGGTTGAAAAGCTGGAGGGAAAGTTGGCGGGCTGGCGGTCTTCCATCCTCTCCGGGGGGAGGTTGGTCCCTCCTGAAAGCGGTTATTGCGTCAATTTCCGATCTTCTTCATGTCTTCACGAATCTTGCCGAAGGGATTCACGTACGTATTGAAGGGTGATGAGGAGATTCTTATGGCGCGGGTGCGGGCAGACGACCGGGGGCATGCACCTTGTTGACTGGGATACGGTTACTTTGCCGAAAGCGGATGGCGGTTTGGTATTCGAAGGCTGGATGCTATGAACGAAGCGTTAATCTTGAAGTGGGTCTCCAGAATATGGGGGAGCGATGACGATGTGTGCTGCAAGTTGATCTGTCGTATCTACGATTGCCGTAGCCCAATGGCCCTTGTGCTCCCTACAGGTGTAGACCTTCCCGTTCTGGAGGGGGATTCTATCGATGCTCCCTTGCTTTCACGAGCTATTCCGACCCATCTTGGGTAACGACCTCGATTTTGCCTTCTGGACCGACAACATGACCGGCGATGGGGCACTCGCATCTCGATTCCCAAGACTTTTTGCCTTGGCGGCGGGCAGGGAGGTAATGACTGCTGATGTTTGGTGTGACGGGAACTGGATGCCTCGTTTTTTGCGCAAACATTTCGGAACAAAGGCTTGAGGAGTTCCTTCGATTGTGCGATTCTTTAGCTTGCTGTGAGGGCCCCAGGGGGGAGGGACCACTGGGTTTGGAGGGGCGCTTCTTTTTCGGTCAAGAAGGCATACGCGGCGATTCGCAGGCCACTGCCCGCTCCCTCCGAGGTCCTCACTAAGGACTGTTCTATGATCTGGGGGCTTCGCCTCCTTGAGCGAATCGGATTCTTTCTGTGGCTCTTCAGGCGCAAACGCTTATGACTCGGGACCGGTGCGCGCGATTTTTTGGCTCTACTTCTGACTCCTGCTACCTGTGTGGTGTGGGCATTGAATCGGTGGACCATCTGTTCTTTAATTGTTCGTGCACTGCCGAATCATGGGGCGAATTGGGCCTTGGCTGGGTCTGTGCGACATCCTTCGATGCCTTCTGGGATTCATTCCGATCTGCTCGTCTCAGGCCACGGGCAGAGGTGTTGGGCCCGCTATCTTTGCTTTGGAGTTTTTGGCTGGCAAGAAATGCTTTAGTGTTCTCGGGCCACATGTTTTATAGGGAGAATGTTTTATCTCAATCCAAGGCTTTTGTTTTTTTGAAAGCCTGAAATAGGGGGAGACACTCGCCGGTGTTCGCCCCATCTGTCATCTTTTATAGGGAGAATCCAATGCTTTTGTGGAAGCCTGATCATCTTTGTGATATCTTTATCTATACTTTTTTCGTTTCTTTTTCTTTAATTAATATATTGGGGAGGGCACCATAGCGTGCTACCCCCTCTTTTGGTCTTCAAAAAAAACTTCTTGTAGTCCTCTGACAGATGATCTAAAGAAACATGTACATCCATTGTGTATGTGGCACATTGGCGACGAGGTTTCCTTAGAGAAATCGGTATCTCCAGGTCATCAGCCTCACTGTCCTCTGGAATCAACTCTTCCTGTTCATTATTCAAATCTCCAGTGCCATCAGTAGAAATAATATGTTCCTGACATACCTGAGGCATGGTGGATGATGTGGACGACGCATAAGCAGAGGGGCGAGTAGAAGACCTGCGAGTATAAACATTGGGTAAGAATGTAGATTCTGTGGTAGGAGGTGGAGGTGGAGGTGTGGTGGGGGTGGGGGTGAAGGTGTTGAAGACTGAGGTACATCACATGGAGCATGAGATGGAGAAGATGGAGGTGGGGGTACCACAACATCCTCTCTAGAACCAGTAGTAGACAACCTGTCACCTGTAGGAGAGAAATACATAATAGACTCAAAAAATGTAACATCAGCACTCACATAGTATTTTCTCCCAACAGGATCAAAGCATCTATACCCTTTTTGGGTACGAGAATAACCAACAAAGATACATTTGACAGCTTTAGGTGAGAGGTTGTCACGGCCAGGAGTAAAGTTCCTTCTCAGGAAACACAATCGAGAAGGGACTCTTCTCTCCAAGAATAGTGGATGGCATGCGATTTACCAAGTAACAGGCGGTTAGAACCGCATCCCCCCAGAAAGAATGAGGAGTACGACTGTGAATCAACAAGGTTCTTATGATGTCTAAGAGGTGACGATGTTTGCGTTCAACAACCCCATTTTGCTGTGATGTATAAGTGCATGAAGTCTGATGAACTATACCCAGAGACTGGAGAAATTCTGCCAATTGTAGAATAGAAAATTCCAAAGCATTACCAGTACGAAGATATTTGACTTTAGCAGAAAAGATGTTGTTAATCTCAATAAGAAAAATCTTAATTATAGCACCTGCTTCAGACTTATGTTTAAGCAAGAAAACCCAAGAAAGTCTAGAATAATCATCCACAACAACAATATAAAATCTATGCCCCTGATGATCAGGAACACGATTCGGACCCCAAATGTCAAAATGAATCAACTCAAAAGACCGACTACTACTACGACTGGGACGGCTCGGAAAGGAGGGGCGATGGTGTTTCCGAAGCTGACAAGCTTCACAGTCCAAAGTAGTACGAGTAGATATTTGCGGGAGAACACGTATCATCTTTTGAAGAGGAAGGTGGCCAAAGCGAAGATGCCACATGAAAGGTGAAACTGATCCAGAGGGAATAGAGGCCACCCCAACACATGATGTAACCGCAAGCTTATACAATCCTCTCTGCTCACGGCCATGAATAATCATCCTGCCAGTTAGTATGCCCTGAAACATAAGAGAAGAGGGGTCAAAAATGGCTCGACAGTTTAAATCTTTTGTAATCTGACTAATAGACAAAAGATTCATTTGAAAGTCTGGAGCATGTAAAACATTCTGAAGACGTATAGAAGGGGCTAAAGCAATCTTCCCCTGGCCAACAATGGGTAGCCGAACTCCATTGGCTATGATCACGGATCGTACAGGAGGGATAGTCCTGTATGAGGTAAACTTTGTCCGATCTCCACACATGTGATGTGATGCTCTAGAATCCATAATCCAATCATTCACATCGGAACTGCTACTACTGGTAAGCACATATGAAATACCTGAGGAACTGGGCAATGCTCTAGCGGTGGCCGCTGCATCTGATGGTCCTGCAGTCTGAGTCACAGGGGTGGTCACCATCTCTCGAAGTCTTGAGACCATATCATCAAAACTTGCATCAGTAGTGGGTGCACGTGAAGAGTCAGTCTGCTCAGCAACACGTGCAGACGTCGGAAAGCCATGCTTGTGAAAGCATGTCATTTCTGAGTGGCCAGGACGACGACAATAAGAACATGGACCACGTTGACGGCCTCCACCTCTACCACAAGGTCCACGGCCACGGAACTGGGACGCACCGCCTCGTCCACGAGAAGCATCCATAGCCGAGGACGTAGGCTGCGGTGTAGATGTAGGTGTGGTAGTAATCCTGCTCAGCCGCTTGTAGACCTCCTCCATTAGTGGTATGGTCTCACCAGTCAGAAGTTGAGTACGAGCTGCATCGTACTCTGAGTCGAGGGATGACAGGAAAACTCCATTCATAGTGGCATTCCGATATGCTTGCTATTGTTCCATGTTGGTAGTAATAGGCATGAAACTATGGAGTAGTTCAAACATGCCTCTTAGATGTGAAAAATGTGTATGCAGAGGTCGACCATTCTGCTTGGTCGAGAAAATGTCAAACTGAAGTTGGAGGATCTTGCTTTCATTCTTTGCCTGTCCGTAGGTAGCAGTCAATATGTCCTACATGACCTTTGCAGTTGGATGATTGACAATATCATTAGCGATCTCTGTGCTAAGTGTCCCAGAGAGCCAGATGCGAGCATAGACATCATCTTGCTTCCATGATGCATTTGCCCCAGTCTTGTCCGCCGGCTCTAAGTAGTCAGAATATGCTCCTTGTTGTAGCATTGCATTAGGGTACGAAATTGCATGGACCATAACTCGTAGTTGGTCCCGTTCATCTTTACGATACGTGCCGGTCCCTTGAAGGCACCGGAAGAGGAGAACACGTCACCCTTGTTTAATGACATTCTTCAATAGGATAAAAATGCGGAAGAAGAGGGGAATATCTCAGTAATAGACTTGTCTACAACATCATATGAGGGATGAGTTGTATCTGTAGACTTATACACTCATCCCTATTGTTGCGTTTGAGGTCGAAGGTCGCAAATTAAGGGAGAAATCAGATTATATCACCTCATGCAAACCAGTCCAGACCTCGATGCTGCTGGAGAAGGGTCCGCTGGACTCAAAGAAGGGACCTGAGGCTTCCGAAGGTGGCAGGAACCCCTTCTGGATCGGACAGCGGCGCCTAAGGAGGCGGGGCGATGCCGCCGGAGTGGCTGCCGAGGCTGGAAGGCGGCGCGGGGGTCTTGCTGGAGGGCGACGACGTTGGGTGGGGCCGCCGGAGGACGAAGCGGCGTTGGGGGTTGCCTTGGGCAGCGCTGGGGAATGCCTTGGGCGGCACGAGAGGGTATGGCTGCGCCGGGAGGGTGCGGCGGTGCCGCTGGGAGGAGGGGGGGACGGGCGGCGGGTGGGGCAAGGGTTAGGGTTAGGGTTTTGGTACGAGAACCCCGGTCTAGGACCGTTGCTCTGATACCATGTTGGGATAAAAATTATTCATGTAATAAAAGAGATCCCATGACTCTCTTATATAGGAGAAGAGCCATGGGTTAATTACATAAGTGATACCCCAACAAAACATAAAATGTAAATACAATACGGTGAGATATAAACATCTCAACAAGTTCAGAGATTAGCACTCTGGGGCTTTCAGAGAACTACATCTGATTATTCTGTATTTGTCAGAAAACGATCAACATGTACTGTCATACTAGCTGTATATGTGGATGACATGGTTGTTACAGGTGACAATGATAAAGGAGTGCTAGAAGTGAAGACTTTTCTGCAAAAGGTTTTTGTCACCAAGGATCTGGGGCAACTTCGTTATTTTCTGGGTATAGAAGTCTTACGCACCAAGAAGGGGCTTCATATATCACAAAGAAAGTACTGCTTCGATATACTGACCAGGCAGGACTACTTGGGTGCAAGCCCTCTGGCATACCTACAGAACCACAGAAACATTCTACACCAGATGATCCTGTCTTTGAAGATACTACAAGATACAAAAGCCTGGTTGGTGAACTTCTGTACCTTACTGTTACTAGGCCAGACATATCATATGCTGTGAACAGAGCTAGCCAATACATGGAGAAACCATGCTACAGCCACTGGCAAGATGTTTTTCAGATCCTTCGCTACCTAAAGGAATCCCTTGGACGTGGTCTATTCTATGGGGCAAATGGATACACTAAGGTTGCTGCTTATGCTGATGCTGATTATGCAAGCTCACCTGAGGATCGTCGTTCTACGATGGGTTATGCGATGATGGTAGGAGGTAACCTTGTTAGTTGGAGGAGCAAGAAGCAGACGATGGTTTCCCGATCTAGTGCAGAGGCAGAATATAGGGCAATGGCACAACCCATATGCGAAATTACCTGGTTACTGTCTCTTTTACAAGAACTCAATATTGCTATCACTACTCCTGTTCCTCTATACTGTGATAACAAATTTGCCACTTATATTGCTACAAATCCCGTGTTCCATGAGAGAACCAACACATTGAGATCGACTGTCATTTTGTTCGTGATGCTGTACGAGAAGATAAGATTTCTACACCACATATCTCAACAGACCTTCAGCTTGCAGACATATTCACAAAGGCCTTATCAAAGAAGCGCCTTTCCTGGATATCTTCCAAGTTGGGTATGATCGATGGATATGCTCCAACTTGAGGGGGAGTGTTAGAGATTGCAGAAGATTTCTTTCTTTATATTATTGTAACCCCACGAGGGATTTTATGTTAAGAGAATATTCTATGTGGCTATTTGTTAAGAGAATATTCTATAGAGAATATTCTATAGAATATTCTCCTTTTAGCCCTCTACAGTTTAGTCCAATATAAGGACCCCTAGACCTCTTTAATAAACAACGAATCATCTTTTCTTATCATCCTTTCACAGTAACCTTTCCTACGCAATTCCCATCACATTCTTCTTCATTTAAGTTCTCCACAGAACCTATGGAAACATTTGATGGCACCTCTTTCTCCACCCTAAATCTTTTATTCTCCATTCTCTCAATCTCTTTAGTTAAGGCTTGCACAAAATGCCCAGCTTGAGCATAGGTCTTGTGTAATGATTCTGCTATTAGGAAGTTGCATATTAACGTTGGCATCAACTAAGCCATTCTTAAAGGTATTCCATTCCCTTATATTGTATACACTTGTGTATCTTGGTTGGAAAATTGTAGTGTTAGCAAAGGAGGATGCTGGGCTGGGGATCTGCAGTATGGAGACAGTGAATCATACTTTGCTAGCGAAATCTATGGTGCAAATTTGTGTCCGACTTGCTGTGCAGAACTTTGCACTCTATCTAGGGGATTTCGCTTGATCCCTCAGTACTAAATGCTGGTGTTTTGTTGCCTTCCAACTTATGGAAGGTGTGCAGATTTTGGAGAGATGGAGTGTACTGGATAGGATCCCTTAAGGGGTCGTTTTCCACGTCTTTACGCTTTGGCAGCAGACACAAAGGTTTCTGTTAGAGATTGTTGGGAGAGAGGTAGTTGGATACCTCCCTTTCGTACTAAGTTGTTAGATCAACGTTCATAGATTTCTTATTACTTCTTGAGGCACTACCAGCTGGTGGAGTGATGGATGGATATTTTGATCACTGGTCCTGGGCTGATGGACTGTTCACTGTACGGAAAGCCTATAAGGCTATCATTTGGAGAGTCGGGTTCAAGCATTCATATCAGATCAATTCACTGACTTATGGAGTTGGAAGTTACCATTACACATGGATTTTCATTCAACTGTTGTGAAAGGAGCATCTAATGACGTGGGATAGAAGAGTGCATTTCTTTCCTAGGCGCGACAACATTTGTATGCGTTGTGCAGTGGTGGATGAGAGGGGTGAGCATTTATTCTTTAACTGACTTGTTTTTAGGGAGGTGTGGATTGAGGCGAGCGTGGAGAGGGTTGTGGCAAGTTGTGGTGATTTCTGGAGTCCATGGATTCTCTTGGAGGTAGGGATATCCTAACCAAAGTATGGGTGGCTGCTCTATCAAGGCAAATTCCTTAGTAACGTGGCTAGAAAAAAAAATCTTCAAATAAGCCACCAATATTTTTTTCTGTGTATAGCGTGGAGATATCGCATATAATGTATGCGCTATAGAATAGCGCAGCTATTCTATGCGTTTTCTTTCAGTAGCGCAAAGAATCCCTGTGATATGCCCTTTACGAAAATAAATTACAGAGAGCGAACGAAGGGTCACTTACGCAACCCTTCGTTCGCTCTCGTTCTTTGCTTCTGTCCGCGCGAGCATCTTCGCCCAGCCTCCTCTCGCCGCCTGCTAGCATCCCCGCCTCCGCAAAGCATCGTCTTCGCCACCGCGGCTGCCACAGGCGTCCCCGCACCTCCGCCCAGCCTCCTCTCCGTCGCTGCTGCCGCTGCCTCCCCGCGACCTCCGCCCAGCTTCATCTCCGGCGCCGCTGTCGAAGCTCTTCCCCTCTGCCGCTGCCGCCACTGCCTTGCAAGAGTAATGGTTTTGACATTATGTAGTTAGGGTTCTTTATCTATTATGCTTAATCATTTTGTAGTTGGACATTGTGATTTTGTATGACCTAAGACCATGCGAATATAATTTATAGGAGGTCAATAGATTCCATATTTTGCGTGTTTGAGTTGAAGAGTCATAATGAAGACTCTTGTTCTACTGTCAAGCGAAGTCTGCGATTGAGAAAATCCATGTCGTATGAAGAGTTGTTGGATTTGGTTTGTAAGAAGTTTTCATTGGATAGGAGCACTTACAACGTGAAGATATCGCAGCGCATTGGAAATGGTTCAGTGATGACGTCCATTACAGATGATGGTAGACAATGTTTTCCTTTACGCTGAGACATATGCAAAGTCGTCTCCTGTAGAGATGGTAGTAGAAGCATCTTTGATTGAATTCCGGAACCGAGCAGCGCGCCTTTGAACATCACAGTGCACCCACATTTGCAGATCTATCTAACGACGAGGCACCTGTTCTGATTTCTGGCACACAATGATGAGAGAACATTTATTGGCGAGGCTTTGATGAGGGAAGTGGATCGCGTTCTGAATGACTGTCCTCCAGAGGTCACTGATGATGAGATAGAGAATGAAACCGATGAAGCTGAAGATGTCGGGCAGGATGTAACAAATGGTTCCCAAATTGTCTCTTCAATACCCTTATTTCAATGTTTTAGGCGGTGACGGCCTCGCAAATTTCGAAGATAATTTTCGAAAGGAAAGTGACATTGACAGCATTACTGATGAACTACGAAAGGGTCGCACTTTCAAAACGAAAGATGACCTTGTTTTTTGTGTGAAAAGGTACCACATGTTCTCCCATTACAACTTCACTATTAAGGAATCCACCACATTGGTTTGGTCCATCTCGTACGCGATGGATTCCAATGGATGCAAGTGGTTTTTACGTGGTCATTACCGTAGATTCGATGGAAATGGGCTGATGTTTGCGAACAGTTACTTGGTGTTCGCCCATTGAAGAACGAGATCCAAGGCTCGAGGGTGCTAGCAAGTTGGTTGTATCAGTCATTTGCACATGTGCCTGACCATGCAGATGAGGTGACATTGATACGTCATGCCAGGGCGTACATCCTGCAACTCCTTGGTGGTGTCTTATTCACGGACAAGAGCGGATCGTTGATATCGATTATAACTTTACCGCTTTTATCCGATCTTGATGTTACTGGTACTTTCAGCTGGGGATCTGCCACGTTGGCTTATTTGTACAGACATCTTTGTTACGCTGCAGACATGAGAACTGAGGAGATAGGAGGTTATGTTATCCTTTTACAGCTTTGGGCGTGGGAGCACTTTTCCCATATAGCCCCTGTCATTAGATTGAGGCCCCAATGGCACGGGCGACCATTAGGTGTTCGGTGGAGGGCGGACTTTGAGAATAGACGGCAACCAACACACGTTGTTCGCCCATATCGCGATGCATTTGATATGCAATCGCCAGAGCATGTATAAATTTTTTGGAAAATTTATTGTTTTCAATTATCCATGGAGTAATGTAATCTAGTATGTGCAGGTTTTGTGGATGCCGTATGGGAGCGCCATCTTGGAAGGTCTTCCACATTACTGCCTCGATGGTCAGCATGTTTGGACGTCACGTGTACCTCTTATTTACTTCCACGTGGTCGAATACTACTTTCCCGACCGTGTCGTACGCCAATTCGGTGGATGCCAGAGTATTCCAGCTCCCTGATGAGGTGTTACATGCGATCGATCTGCGGGGTAAGGTGGATGTAGATTGGAGAGAGTAGCATGTTGACCACATCAATGCTTGGATGTCTCGACACGATAGAGTTCTCCACATAGACCAATCCATTGGGGTTAGCACAACTCCGGATTACATGGGTTGGTATCTCCGCATCACCAGAAGATACATGGGGAGATTAGGTGCAATCCTAGCCTACAATGTAAGTATACATAACCCAAATATATTTCGCTAACTTGTTAATATGTAAATTCACATTTATTTCAAATTTTCAGATGCAAAGATGGGATCTTGTTATGGATTTAGGAGGAAGAGATCCTGGCCACTACGAGTATAGAGACATAGCACAAGAGACCAAGTCCGAGATGGAGCGTTCATTAGCAACTCAATTTGTAGATGCTATGATCTTGAACGAGGAGTACACGCAGCAAGAGGACATCCAAGATAGAGGAAGAGGACGTGGAAGAGGAAGAGGTCGGGCTAGGGCACAACAACATGGTCATGGACGAGGTCGGGCTAGGGCACAACAACAACAACAAGATTTTGCACATGGCGACAACTTGGAGGAGGGACACCAGGATATGGATGACGTTCCTGACTTTGTTTTAGAGACACAGTTTGTCACACCGACTGTTGAACCTCGAACCGGCGAGATGTCAACTTCACAAGCTCCTACAAGGAACATTAGAGGTGAAGAAGCTCAACATGCGTATGCTGCATTGACACCGCCACCTGCGCCCACCTTTGAAGAAGAAGAAAGGCATTGGAAGTTCTCAACAACATGATCTTGATCTCAGATTTGGAAGGACTGCATACCAAAGGAGGAGGAAGAGATAAATATTTAATGTAAACAAAATTTGACAATGTAGTCTTACTTTTTTGTATTGTACCCCTCATGTACTCATTTCGGATGCAATGAAGACTATTTATGGACGTCTATTCAAACAATCTTCAAATTTTGTACATATCTTATGGATGAAGAAGTATAGTGAATACAATTCTCAGTGTTGTGGTTCTGTTCTGTCCAAGCTTCTGCCTCCCTTTATTTTTTTTTTGGCCGAGTAGCAGACTATAACGCAGCTATTCTCTGCGCTATAGGTAGAAGACGCACAGAAAGTCTGCGCTAACTTAAAGCGCATATAATAAATGCGTCTTAATATAGCGCATAGAATAATTGCGATATGCGTACACTATTCGAAGAAAAAAAAATTTTCGGCTTAGTTGGAGAATATTGTTTTCCAACTACGTCTCTTAGGAATTTTTCTCCTGCTCTATCCTTTGTTCTTTATGGCTTGCTCGGAATGGTTCAGTCTTCCATGGGGAACAATGCATAAGAAAAATGTAATTAAGCATGCGAAGAGAATGATGACATTTCAGTCCTTGTAAATGTTCTATTTTTTCTTATATATATATAAGTTACAGGGTAGGAATTTTATCGAACCCACTTTTCTCTCAACAAAAAATGTTGAAGTTTTTGCAACACCAAAGGAGAGTTGGAGAGCAATTTAGTCAAGGATGTACAATCATGATGGGGGAACTAAATATGTGGTACCAATAGATGTGGGAATTAAAAGTATCATTGTGTTCTAAATTAATGGAATGCATATGAGTGATATGACATTTCATTAATTGAGATCAGGTCCAAGTCTAGGTGAATATCACCTGTGGAAAATACTGAATTATTATTCATCAGGCCTTAGGGTTCTCTTATATTGAGAGGAGAAATCGTGTTGGGCAAATTACGTAGTAGAGACAAAAAGAAAATAAAATATATAAAATAGGAAAAGATAAAATAA
>JAZKJV010001970.1:0-229764 GCA_037367405.1 Ottelia alismoides
TTGTCTCATCGCCCCGCGGTCTGAGTACCCCACAAGGGAGAAGTATTGGGTTTTCCTATTAACTTCCTCCTCTATTCTTTGGTTGAGTAGTGAATCTAGGCCCAATAGCAAGGATTATCTTAAAAAGTACATGCTATAGGTTACAAAGGAAGTGGGAAGTACGAGATACTTTTTTGCAATGTCGTGGTGACCAGTCACGAGAGCTGACTAAATTCAACAATCAACCCACAAGTAATAATAAAGCAATGCAATATAAGGTGGAGTCAAAATTTATTTTAAACCCTACAAATAAATGTCTATAGTGGTCAAGTACATACAGGGTGTCGAACATAGGGAACAGACATGTGTAGCTATTATTTATTACTAAATATTGTATGTATGTGGATATGTATCTACTATGTACTTAGTGTTTTGTGGGTTTTTAATTATTTAATTTTTATTGTTTTTTATTTTTATTTTTAAAATTTTAAAATTTTATTTTCTTTTTATATTTTTCTGATTTTTAATTTCCTTTTCTTTTTAACATATAATAAGTATATATATGTGTAATATGTATAATATATGTAATATATATAATATGTGATAAATATATAAAAATCAATAAATACAAATAAAAATAGTCCTTTTTATTTTTAAAGGTATTAAATATATTTATAAGTATTTATAATAAGAATAACAATAAGTTTATATAACTATATATATATGTATATAAATACTCTATATGGTATTCTATTTGTAAATATAGCTATATATAGTCAAAAAAATATAAAATCAAATAATTATATATATTTTTATATTTTCTTCTATTTTTGTCAATATTTTAGTGATTTTTTTGTATTCTTAAAGTCTAAAATACATCAAATCGAGGAATAAATAAATAGATCGAATTGTTTTGAGAATTAAAAATATAAAATAGGTCCAAGTCAAAACTATTTTTATATATAATAATATGTATACATAAATATATAAAACATAGATATATTTTTTGTATTTTAGGATTTTTCTAATTTTTTTCTTTTGTATTTTCAGTTATTTTTGGTATGTAGTGATAAAATACAATAATACATATTATTAACTTTTTTGGAATTTTTAAAGTAGGTTTTTAAATTTTTGAAATTTTTCAAACTAAGTAGGGGAATAAAAAGGCTCCTTTTTATTATTAATAAATGGAAAATGCAAGAAATATGCTAACTAAAGGCGTAAATGAGCATATAATCAGAAATTTTCCCTTATTTTTGCATAATTTTTAGAAAATAGAAACTATTTATAAAAATGAAAAAGCATATAAATAAATACACAAACTAGCAGGGGAATTTATGTAATATAAATAAAAGGTGAACTCTGTGCGAAATACCCAAAGTTTTTAAACTATATTTACAAATTTTACACTAAACAACAAAACACAAACTTGGAGGGCTACCTTGGAAATTTACCCAACTCAAGTTGGGGGCCATGTGAGCCACGCTCGCACACGACTTAAATGTAATATTCAAATAGTACAGGGGTTAACTTGCAATTTTTCCATAAAATTTTAATCTTAATTAAATATTTACATGGTTCTTTAATAACTTCAAAAAGGAAGACGGAGTATTTGTAAACTACCCCACTTAACGGCCAAAGATCGGGTCATCCTTTGGTTGCCATGTGGAAGATCTGTTGGTGGTTGGGATGCAATGCTTTTCCTCGGACAACCTAGATTAGATATGGGTCGTGTTCTTCATCCAACGGTGGTCAAGGCCCTTGGAAGAACTGATGAAGAACTTGTACTGGTGGCCCTTCGATCGACTCGTTCTTCTCCGTCCAACATCCTCTTCTCAATCTGACGACGGCTCCAACTTCCTGAGCATGGTCTAAGTTTGTAGGTGGTCACTTAAGTGTCCATGTCCTCTCGATGAGGATATGGGACTTGGCTTTTCTTGCATGACCTAGAGTTCTTTAAATCCTCTATTTGAGGCTCCAGGTGGTCTTCGAATCACTGGTCCTGTAGAAAAAAATTTCAGTAGCTCGTGGGCTTCATCCTTGGTTGATTGATGAAGCTTCTAATAGTGCAAGATGGAAAGGCGATGAAGTTTAGACGAAGAACGGTAGAGCGAACTTTGATTCAACAAAACCATTAAGGATCAGGATTGCTTCAATGAGGCAAGTGACAGAGAAGACATTGGGGAACAAAATGAGGTGAAATAAGGGCCATTTACAATCGGGAACGAGATGATTTCGCCTAGATCTTGAGCTCCAGGTCAAAAAATGGGATTTACAATTCAATCTAGATTAAACAATAAAAGAGAAAATTAAAGATGGGAAATGAAATCTATGGCTTTACCTAGAAAAAGTGGAAAATGTCCTCGACTTGGCCAGGAGGCCAAGGAAGCAGAACCACCAAGCTAAGCGGTGGCGATGGTCTAGATCGTCATCGATGAAGCTCCTCCCCGCTGCAGAATGGCGACCACACATCTCATGTCACTAGCCGCAAACCTTAGGGCCGGTCTGAGGGGCTATGAACTCCATGAGAGGGATCAAACTCAAAAACAAAGAAGGTGGTTGGGTTTTATAGATAGAGGAGCGACTGATTTCGAGGCGGGTTTGCGTAAGGAAGAGATGGGGTAGGTGAAGAGTATGATGTTGGTGTGGGTGACAGAAGTGAGGAGATCAGAAAGGTGGAGGGCCCAAGTTGAAGGGGCGCATGGAGTTGGCATATAATATGGAGAAGGGGGCATGCGACTTTCTAATAGGTCGGTTGAAGAAGAGAGGACAGTTGGATGAAGTTGATGAATCTTTGATTCTCACTCTTTATTCTTTTATTTTGGCTATTTATCCTGGCAAAGCATCATGTAAATAGGTGTAAAAGTTAACACTCAGCATGCATGTGTTAACATTGCATATTTAGCATGTACTTGTGCAAAAATAAAAGAATAAAGAAAAAGGAATGAGATATTTAGAATAAATACAGAGTGACCCGAACCCCAAGAGAAGGTCAAGCATTGACCTGATCGTCAAATAAAATAAGTAGAGAGACATGGCTTACTCTATGTGTATATATTACCTATACATGTAAATAATTATTTTGGATAAAATAAAAATAAAATATTCTTTCTACCTCCTTGTATATAGTCCTAGAAATAAAACAAAAATAAAATAAAAATTAGTAAAATAAAATAAATTCTTCTCTTACTTGTACAAAATGCATGTATATATGTCTCTATCCCTATTTTATTCTATATCCGTAAATAAATCATAAAAATAAAATAAAAATTATTTTGCACCCCTAAAAACATGTGGAAAATAAATAAAATACAAAATTAGGGTATTTGTGTATAAATAACAAAATAAAAATAATTGTACAAACTACATAGATATATTATACATGTATATAATACTATATACTATATATAGACTTATTAATTTTTCATAAAAAAATTAAAAATCATAGAAAAATTCCTTGAAAAATAATAAATATTTTTTATTTTATTTTTATTTAAATTCATTTACTATTTTTAATATAATTATCTTTATTTTTCTTCCATGTTTTATCATGTAGCCTATTTCGTCCGTATCCTAGGTGGCCTCTGATTGAGCCACCTCGGATTGTTGACCTTGGTCAACTGGTCCCCCCCGGATCTCCTGTATCGCCAACTTCATTTTTACCCGGTTTTCTCCCAATTATCTAGAACTGACCCGAGCTACATTTCACCTAATCTATGCCCGAATTAGAAGTAGCGGATCCCTAACCCTCGCCCGCTTCATCCCTCCTTGATCTGCGCCTCGAAATGCGGGTTGTGCCTCCCTCCATGTCGGACCCTCGCGTGTATATAACCTACATGACCCCCTCCTTTTCCACCACCTTTTGGTTGTGCCACTTCTTCCGTTGCACACGTCTACCTTTCCCAGAGTGACAGCGAGAGAGAGTGGACGAGGGGGGAGTTTCGTGCATGCAAACCCTAGGTCTGGCGAGGTACGAACCTTTGCTCCGCCGCAAGGAGACTAGCCTCTGGTTGCGCCGACCATTGAGTCCAGGACCATTGTAGATCGTTGTCTGCGACCCCAAGCATGTCCGTTCATCTTCATGTATCATCTCTACCTTCCATTTCCCATCAATTTGATCTTTTCCCCGTGAAACATAGCATCTCTGATCACCGTACCCACCCCGTCATTCCACCGCTCTCCGATCGTCGTACGCCCCATCTCCGGCGTCCTATCATTTCTACGTTCGCACTGCAACCTTCCATCGGGGCTTCAGCCATCAGATTGGAGTCTCTTCCCACAGGTCGAGTCCCTCACATGCACGACCTTTCCGTTCACCCCATCTTCTGTTGTTGGCTACTAATGGCGTCCTAACCCGTGTCGGAACCACTCTCCGAGCAAGAACTTTTCCCCTGCAGGGTTGGAGCGCAGCCAAACCTCATCTGGAGGTTAAGTACATCCCAGGAGAGCTCCAAGTCAACTAAGCACCCCCATGACCTTCAACTCGGTCTTGGGCCCTTATGAGCTACTCAACCGCTGCAAAGCATCATTATCGAACGATTCCACTCCTCTGCAACTCGAGAGACCACCGGAGATGAGCGCTATCACTGATTGAAACTCACCGGAGGCAAGTTCCTCCCAGTTCCTCCAGACGTGACCCCAGCTGTCTGATCAGGAGCCGTCCCAGGTCTAATCTCAACCATTCATCTTCTAGGGGCTTCTGTCCGTCAGATCCATCTGAGGGTCCATCCAGAGCTGTCCATTGTCGAAGCGGTACCAGCAAACCCTCAGTCGTACATTTTAAGTGGATGCTATCGATCATTGGATAACTGATAATATAGTATAATTTGCACTTAGGCCTTCCATGTTTTGCATTTACTTTTTAGTCCTGTAAATATTTGTTGTAGTTAGTTTTATTTTGGACCTTTTCCAATTAAACCCTCGTATCTTTTAGTATTTGCATTTAGTCCAGTCTGTGTGAACTCACGTATAGTGTCACGTGCTCTTCGGGTACATTTGCATTTTATACCTCGGACTTCATGTATGTTCTGATCTGAATAAAATTTATTTAGTATTTGCATTTATGACCCTCTGAGCCTGTGTCACGTGTATTAAGCGTGCTTGTTTGGCTATTTTGCAACTTAGGCCTTAGGTCTTTAAGTGCGTTACTATTTGGCCGGAAACTTTTGGATAATTGCAATTAGGTCCTTGTGTGCTATGTGCTTTGTTTTAATTAACTAATTACTAAATCAACTCCAAAAATTCCATAAAAAATACAATTAGCTTCTTCTAGCACGTAATACTTATGGTAATTTTTTGAATTAATTTAGTTTTATTTAATATTTTCTAAAAATTAAAAACTATAAAAAGATCCTTGTTTGTTTTATTAAATACATAAAAATTATAAAAATAGCTTTAAAAATTACAAAAAATAGTGGTTGCTTGCTTGTGTATACTTTAATTCCAGTACCATTTTCTCCTTAAAAAATCATTACAAAACCCTAAAAATCAACAAAGACTCAAAAACTCATAAAAATAGTTAAAAACTCTACAAAAATAAAAAAGTATGATTTAAGTCGCTTTAGTTAGATATTTTTATATCTTCAAAAAAATAAAATGGTATCCATATTTATATTTTCAAAAAAATAAAATGGTATCCATATCAATGTATGTATTCGCAAAAAATATAAAAACACATATTCTTATTAATTTCTGTATCCACCAAAATTTAAACTACATATCTGTATCTTCTTTAAAACAGATATAATTTGATCGAATATGGATATATCATTATCCGCTTGTATCCCTAATTCTCAGATATTTAAATAATAAAAAATTCTCAAAATTCTTCTTAACAATCAAAATTTCTCACAATTCTTCTATTTTCTATAGATTTCCAAGCATGTTGATTGAATCACAACGAAAGTGATTTATCTAAGTAATAAAGAAAACTAGCTCATTACATATACTCTTATCTGATCTACATGTACAAAAACTTCTTTGATTAAATATAATAGATAAAGAATAAAACTCGATAATAACCGACATGTTTTTTCTATAAACATGTATATAATGAATCATAAATTCCATGTTCACGCTGGGGGGTGTTCGAGATGCTTGTTCTTGCTTTCAGTACGTCTAAAGCGGAAGGCAGATGAGGTCACATTTACTGTGACCAATGTTTTATGGGCCTACGAGTTCGGTGGCGGGTTCCTTAGTTGCAGATTTCTCAGAGGTAGGAGCACACGGAGACGAAGGTGTATGGTTGATTGGTGGTGAATTAAATGTGACCTTGGTGCCAGATGACATGCCGTTGAGGGGGGGGGGTCGGGATGCTGGTTCAGAAGATTTCAGGAATAAAGTGCACGCCTTAGGACTTACAGTGATTGATGTAGGGGGTTGTACCTATACTTGGCAGAATGCTAGATCGAGATCGAAACTGGATAGATTTCTCCTTTCACCTGAGGGAGTGGAATTTTTCCCCTCTCTTGGGCATGGTCGTTGCCCCGGGCTCACTCTGACCATACTCTAATCCTATGGTCTTCGGGCATGATAGTTGAGTTCCTCGAGAATCACCCTCATCAATGCCGATCCTCACACTCTGTCGGCAGCCGTAGCCCAAGCCGAATCAGCCGCAGCTGACATGGGCATCATTAGTGAGAAGTTGGACCGTCTCGAGATCCTCGAGAAGAAGTAGATGCAAGGACTGGCCCAAATGGACCAGATAACCAAGACCATGAGTGACCTAAAGACGCAGATTCTTTGCGTCCATGAGGCACAAATGTCTACTCAGCAGCCTCCCAGGTCACGTGCTGATCCCAGCAGTAGCAGCTCAACCCAGCCCTTTGCCTCTCACCGCCAGGTCAACCACATCCAGGCAGAGCCGATCCCGCTGCTATAGTACTACCCGTCACAACCACCTTCTCAGGACACTCAGATGGTGGTCTATTAGCCTGATCAGCCACTGGCAGTTCTACCACCACCATCCTTCAAGCAGGAGCCATTGATGGAAGTCAATGGATTTGGTACGACCGATACCCATAGCAGCCCGGGATTCGTCGTGATCACCTCGGATTCCGTTGGACTACTGGTGGCACCTCCTCCCAGCAACAGTCTCCAGCTCAGGGCCATCAAAACAGCCAGCAGCCGCAGCAGCCCCAGTATGCCCAACAGCAGTACCAGCATGGTCCTCGTCCCGCCTATCAGGGACAGCAGTAGAGGCAGCGTCAGCAGCATCGACAGACATACCCCCAGCCTCGTGAGCACTTCTCCTCCCAGCAGCAACCTCATTTCCAGCAAGGGAACACTTCCGATTCTCAGGCACCTGCCTTCGAGAACCCAACATTAGATGACCTCGCCGATAGCTTTCTGAACATCGAGCATCCATCCGGCAGGAAATGGATGAGTTCTGGCAGGAAATGAGAGATATCATCAAAGGCAAAGCCGCCATACCTGCACAGATAGAACCCAATCCGAACAATCTCAAAAGAAAGTCTGAGCAGGTACAGTCTACAAAGGATACTTCTCCTAGTGATTATTTGAGTGACACGTCTTCTTTGTATGATGCTGATTTTGTGACTACTAGGAGCGGTAGGATGCCAGCCGGCGGTGCCTCATCTAAGCGACAACCACACGAGGAACCACGAGCGTCAGATGAGTAGAGTAGCGGTGCTGATGCTGCTGATGATGTTGATGACAGTGGTGTTGATGCCACCAATGATGGAGATCCAGATGACGGTGCTGAGGCCGTCCAGACACCAGATGCAGACGGTGGTGCTGAAGCCACCATTTTTGATGTAGAGCCAGTGCGCGGTGCTGATGTCGCGAAGACAGGTGCCGTTGGTGGTACTGAGGCCACCACTTCCACTTCTATTGAGCTCCCACATGTTATGTTGCCACCTTTTGTATCTCAAGTCTGTGGTAATAAAAAGAACAAAAAAATAAATAAAGGAAAGGTTTCTGTTTACACTTCAGATCCATATGTGTTGAATGATGATCATGGTATGGATTCTATTCCTTCACAAGCACAGGGACCTATTCCTAGTCCTCCATCTGCGGAGGCCCTTACCATACCCTTCCCTGAAGCACTCCGCTTGGCGAAGGGGAATAAAAGAGAAAATCCCAAAAAGATCCAACAGGTAGAGTTCAACAACCAGATGATCGATAGATTCCACATTCAGCTGACTCTGCAGGAAACACTTGAGCACATCCCCCTCTTCAAAAAGAACTTGAAAGAGAAGACTACAGTCCGCAGGAAGAGGAGGAACCACAGAGATCATATCCATGTGCTCACCCATTACACTTGCTGCACCATTCAGAACAAATTGCCAGCCAAGAGACTTGATGCAGGAGCTCCCTATGTCGGATGCGAGATTCAGGAGCAGCAGTTCGATCGTACTTTATTAGACAACGGCTCTTCTATTAACCTTCTTCCGGCAGCCTTACTCGACCGATTCGAGTTTGGTCCTCTTCTTAGACTGGGGTTGACTGGCTGACTGGGGTCACAATGACCCGTGATTATTTTTGATACTTAACCCTAGTTGGTCGGTCGTTCATGAGAAGTCAACATTTCGAGAGTCCTAGTTGGTCCACGTGGGCTAACCAGGAAAAATAGTCAAAAAAATCTTTCTAAATTTGATAAAAAAACTTAATAAACAAATTAATTATTTTTATTAAAATAGAAAAATCTTTATAATTTTATGTAATATTTATGCTAATTTTTATTTATTTTTACAAGCCTATTTATAACATGTTAGTATTTACATGTATATATAGGTAAATATACATGTAATTTTATATATTTTATTTTTAATTTGTATTTTATATTTTATTATTATATACATATATTGTATACATTTATATCTTTTCTGATTACATATTTAGAGATTTTTAGTATATTTTTGTGAATTTATTCATGTACTTAACTAATTATGTATACTTATAATATTGGTACATATAAGTACAGTTCATCTATATATTACAGTGTCTTATTTAATGAAGGTGGTTTCATTCAATTTGGAGTTAAGATGGAAAGTTAGGTTTTGAGCCTCATTGCACAATATATATGTATATTATATTCAATATATTTTTATTCTTTATATTTTCCAAATTCTTATATTTTTATAAAATTATAAATATTATTTGAAACACATATCCATAATTAAAATGAAGATAAAAAATAATATAAAATTAAAATAAATCAATTACTTTAATATATAAATGAAATATACATATATTTACCTATAAAGATGTATACATAATTAATTAAATGCACAAATAAACTCATAAAATATAACAAAAAATACCTAAATATGTTATTAATTAATTAAATTAAATATATATAACATTTGTAAATATTAATAAAACATATAATAGATATTAAAAATCAAATACCTCATACACAGGTATATTTACCTATTAATATACATGTACTCAAAAAATAAATAAAAATATGTATAAAATGCTACTCAAAATTATAAACATTTTTTATTTTATAGCCTAAAATTAAATAATTCATTTAGTATTTATTATTGATTTTCCCAATATTTTTTATCTTTGAATTTTCTGGTTGGTCCACATGGACCAATCGAAAGGATTCTTTTGTTGACTCTGGCCTCCTCCCTAGGTTCCTACTTTTATTTAAACTCATAGGAGGCTCCTTTTCTCCTCTTTTATACGTCATCCCATGCTTGTCTTTGCCTCGAGCTCCTCACTCTTACACATCCCCCATATCCGTCCTCCTCATCGGCCATCTCCTGCCCACCAACTCCATCTCCATGGCATGCAATCGTGCCTCGAAATCAGACATACACCAGCCCTTAAAAGGCCCCTTCTCCATCCTTTTTGAGTCTGATCACTACTACGAGCATCTTAGACCCTCAGACTGTACCATGAGGAGGAGCTCGGTGACAGGGAGCATCAATTACCCTTTTGCAGCAAGGAGGAAGCTCGCATGAGCTTGATCCAATCCATTGTCGGAGCTACCTCCGAAAGGTTTAGCTTCGTCAGCCCTCAGCTGACTTGAGGTCCTTTCTTTCACCCATTAGATCACGGGCATGATCTGAAGACATATATTCTTTCAAGTTTAGATATACATACAGAGATGGATCCTATAGGGAAAGAGAAGGGACCACAACATCCACTATAGCCACAGCCAGAGCAGGGCCAGCAAGACTAGAATCCAGTGAATGCCCAGCTTCTCACCTCCATTCAGATAATACAATAATAGATCACCGACCATGCATTGGCTCAGGCCGCCATCTAGGATATGCTCAATGATCCGAGGAGAAGGAGAGAGAATCCAAGAGGAGGAGGAGAAGAGGAAGAGAGAGTTGATGGAGGCCTAGGAGATGAAGCTCGAGCAGAGAAGACCAAGCCCACACTCAAGGAGAAATCTAACCCTGAAGCAGGCCAAATTACCGAGTGGATCAAAATCCCTATGGTCCATGCACACTTCGAGTTGAAGCCTCAACTCTCGACGCTTCTTCCCACCTTCCACAGGAACACTAATAAAGAACTTTATATCCAACTGCAATAGTTTGCATGCATCTGTGGTACAACCCGCTACCCTAACATACTGGTTTGGCGTAGTCAAAATGATAGCATTCCCATTCAGTTTTCAGGATAAGATACTTCACTGGATTAATCATTTGGGGAAGGACATCACCACCTGGGAGGAACTGAATATATCACTTGTGCCCCTCGGGTTAGTTGCCGTCCATCTCCAACACAAACGGACGTTAACTTTAAGGACACAATAGGAACTACTTTTAAAAATTGGACTGAAATGTCCAGGCACTTCTTCTTCCTCCTCCTCCCACATCCTCTTCCTCTTCCTTCTCCTTTTCTTCCTCCTTACCGCCTTTTACTCCTCCACCGGATCCTCCCGACCACCCCCAACCCATCCCTCCGCCCCATCTCCTCCCCTGCACCTGCACCTCCCCCTCTGCGCACGAACTCGTCCCTCCGCCCTGAGTTCCTCCCCGACCCTTGCACCTCCGCCCCGACGCCTCCACGGTCCCCTGGCCCCTGCCTCCTCCCCCCGCCTCTGCGCCCCCAGGCCCCGCACCCCCGCGACCCTGAGCTTCGTCCTTCCCCCGCCGACCCGCCCCCTACGCCTTCCCCTGCTCCTGTCGCCCCCGCCACCGGGCCTCCCCCTACCCCGCGCATCCCCCTTCCTCTGCCGCTACTGCCCCCTACCCCGTGCCTCCCCCTACCCTCGCTGCCCCCAGGTCGCCCCCTCCCTCTACCCCGCGCATCCCCCTTCCCCCGCCGCCACCGCCCCCTGCCCCGTGCCTCCCCCTACCCCCGCCCCTCCCCTTCCCTCTGCCTCGCGCCCCCAAGTTGCCCCCTGCCCTACCTCCCCCCGTGCCCCCTAGCCCCGCCACCCCCGCACCCCCAGGTCATGGCCTTGTCCATTGGTAGTGATCTATTGTGATGTGGTTCCTTACTCTTCGAAAAATGTACGGACACGCTGCGTTATCGTTGATCCTGAATGCAAGGAGGGATTGTCTCCAAATCTTGAGGTCGCTCAGGCAGACACTGAAATTACCACATTCGAAAGGCATCAAACACTATTGTCTGGAGAGAGCCAAGCTCATATTCTGTACATCTTCCAGTTCTTCAAATTTGTGTGGAATGAAAATGTTGGAGCCACTGGAATATTTGGTCATCGATGAGGCTGCGCAGTTGAAAGAATGCGAGTGGAATAAAAATGTTGGAGCCACTGGAATACAAATGTTGGAGCTCATATTCCGTACATCTCCGTGTCATCTCCAATTCCCAGGACCTCATCTTGGAGGAGCGCTTCATCATCCCCCTCGCACACTCCGTCTCCCACATCCGCTTCACCGTCAAGGACAGCGATGTCTTCAGCGCCACGCCGCTGCCGCGTACCTTCCCCGACCCCCGCCGTCCCCGCCTACGCTCCAACCCACACCTCCCGCAGCACCTCTCCCGGCTCCCGCCGCCCCCACACCAGCCCGCACCTCCTCCCGCAGCACTTCCCCCGGCCCAACCTCTTCAGCCCCATGCTCTGCCCCTCCTCCTCAGATCCTCTGATTTTATTATGACCATAATACCCTTATTAACCACACCATGGTTTGAATAAACCATGGTTATTTTAATTTTTTGACGGTCAATCTGACGGAAGGGCACAAGTGATAACGGAGAAAGAAGTGAGGGGCACAACTGATATTACCAAAAAGATAGGGGCACAACTGAAATTGCGATATCTCATAGGGGTACAAATGATAAAAACCCTTTTAAATATATAATGATGATATTATTTGTTGGGAAATTATTTTTTTTTATATTTGAAATTAGCAGTGAATGTCATATCCTTTGTTATACTATCAGTAAAGATGTATTGGTTTTTATTTTTAATGTTATTGCTAATCATTGCTAAATTTTTAGTTCAAAATTTAGGGATGATTAGTTAAAATTTTGAAAAATAACAATAGATAAACATTGCTATATAGAAAGTCGCTAATAATATAACAATGAATATGATATCGCCGCTAATTTCAAGTATGAAAATAATTTCACAATCAAGAAAATCATTTTTCTAAACAATGAGCTATATAGTGATGGATTTTTAAAAAAGCACACTATAGAGCTATTTTGTTGTAATGGAAGATGTTGAATGGATCAACGAACTATCAAAAGTTACAAAAAAATCTCAAGGAAGACTAAGTTTCTAGGATGCGGAAGGAAAAGGGCAGATGTTGCAAGGCACTTAGCACGTTTATATTAACCTTTCATGCGAAGAAAAACAAATCATTGATCTATTCAATGATCGAAGCCCTCACAAGGAAAGCTCACTCCTCGTCCCCTCTAAAGTGTTAATCTTACCTTACAAATCAACTTTGTTTAACATTATATATTATTACAATATATTTACTAGATAACTATAACAACTCTTTGTAAGTATGCTCCCAATATAATGGGAGCATGTGTTATTGGTTTTAATTAAGGGATTTTTATCCCACGAACCCTGGAATCATTGTAAATTACCTTTTCGATCTTGTAAACATCGTTATCATCCACTCAACCCCGTAAATTTGCTCTGTCTCACCCCGTGAATCCTGCCGTGAAATTGATAGTTTTTGGCCTAACTTGCTTGAATTAAAGTTGAGTTAATCAAACCAAATAAAATCCAAAGGTATCTTTTCTTCCACTCTTTCTCCTTTAAGGCGGGCAACATACAACTCTAATGGAGTAGCTGACACGGATCAAATGGGTTCGATCAAGCCACGTGGCTCGAATCACAGCCGAACAATGTCTGTTTCATCGGGAGCAATTGCTATGTTCTTCCCCATATTCTCGAATTGCAGGCGATAGGGATCATGTGCTCTGCTCGTGTACCAATCCTCATATCTATTCGCAGCTTGACGATGATGTTCGATTACAAGATGTAGATCATATACCCAAGAAGGAGCTTTATCTCCAGCTACTGCAAATGGAGGTCTGTCTGACACCTAATGACGGAAACTCGGAGCAATGCTTCAATGCTTTGATCAACCTCTTAACGACTCAATGATTTCGATTCAGCTTGTCAATTCCACGTGTTGTTATGATGATTGATAGTGCTCCAATCGCTCGGTAATGGTATTTGGCTTGAGTTTCAGTGAAGACGATCGCTCGATTTTTGCCAGGGAGGGAGATGAATGGCATCTTTAGTGAAGTGTTAAACATAGAGGACAATGTGCACCTCTTTTTAATTTGTAATACAGTTAAAGTTAACTAGTAAATGGATGAGAGTTAATCACATGGTATAGGGGTGAGAGTTAACCTCATGGTTTGTGGGGTAAGAGTTAACAAATTTTATGAGCTTGAAGGGATAATAACGATGTTTACAAGGTAAAGAAGGTAATTTACAATGATTTTAGGATTCATGAGTAAAAATCCTATTAATTAAGTGAATTCGCCTAAAAGGTTCGGATCCTCTGCACTGCTTTCAGGTGCTAGCATGGTATAACGCAAATTTTCTTTATACTATTTATTTTTTTGAATCTTTTAGTAGTCAAACATTACTGATAGATATTACTAGGTATTACTGATAGGTTGTTGTATCATATGTATTTCAAAAGGTATAGAGATTTGCAATGAATAACATGGTAATATTAGAAGTTGAGTTTACATTTTCCCCTTACATGATAATAATTTAAAGAAGTACTATCTGCTTTTTATTAAGATAAACCCTGAAAATCGAATCTATAATGATTTTCTTTAAAAAAAACGTCTTATCGGGGATGCTTGGTTTTGAATTGGGAAGAAGACGCAGGGGGTGAAGATTCTGGATGATAAGGTTGGTCACGGAGTTAGTTCGGTGGGTTTTTCAGTTTGGGCACGAAGATAATGACGGGTAGAGGGCGTTGGGTTCTGGTCCGGTGAGGTTGATTTTAAGTTGTTGGGGGAAGAAGATAAGGGGAAGGGGTGTTGTGATTTGTTGCAAATGACAGGATAGGTCCATATCCATATCTTTCCGCATCATTAATCATGATTATGTGAAGAAGAGATCATGCCCTCGAGCAGTTCCATCACCATATACACAGTTCGAACATCTGGAATGCGACGAGGAATCTACTTTTTCAAGGAGTGCAACATTCTCTCCGCAAACAGTTGAGAGATTTGGAAATAATAACATTTTCTGTGCTACGAAGTTTCTAATATTATTCTTTTGGAACTAATTTAAGGCAAATGAAATTGCAAAGAAGACCCTGGCAAATAATAAAATAAACTACCAAACAAAAATTAGTTCGCCGAAGACATCTCAAGACTAATTGACCAAATGTCTCAATACTCCTCTTCATCCGCCTCTTCCTCTTCATCGACGCACGACTCATCGCCGTGCGCCGCAAGCCCCGTCCCGAATGACCGGACATGGTCCTTGAGTGATCTCTTGTGCCTGAAGTCCGACCCGCAGATGCAGAACCATAGCCTACCACAGTTCTTTTCATGCGTCCTCCAGTCGCCGCGCACTGCGAAGGACTTGCCGCAGCGTCGGCAGGTGTGCGGCCTCTCACCGTGCTTGCGCTTGTAGTGGGTCTGGAGTGTGCGGAAGTCCTTGAGCGGCCTCGAGCGTGGGTGGTCGATGTTGTTCCGGCAGCCCTCGGCGCAGCAGTAGCACGGGAGGCGTGCCGTCCTCGACGACGGGGAGGCACCTTCTCCGCCTCCCTCAGCTGTTGCTGTTGTCCTCAAGGAGTCCGGTCCCTTGCGGTATTGCGAACCATGAGCCCACATATGCATCTGTCACGTAGCATATAACTAATTACATGTCCAGAAAGATTTTGTGGAAATCTTGCACCGGATTTTACGAATTCCATGCTGTGCGGTTTCTGGGGCCTTTCTCCAGAAATGAGCATGACACAAGGGCAGAGGGAAATCTGCGTACTTTCACTTGCTGCTAATATAGGACGCATATATAAAGACCCTCGTTGTACAACTTTCGTTGCGCAAGTTGCCACTGGGCCAGAGATGTCAAGAAAGGGAAAATGGATTCTTTTTTGTTTTTTGCCAAACATTTCGCATGGCATCCCGAAATGGACTCAGAATGAGGCAACTTAGGAGTGGATTCTTTTCATCACATGCTGTTTATATGAAATCTATATTCTTTAGCCTCTCACTTCCCCTTTTCCTGGATGCAAAATACAGTACTTTGGCGAACACAATGCCGTAATTATAAATTATGCAGCGTGGAAGTGCACTATTTAGGACAATTAAGGCTTCAGGGTTCTTCAAACCAAATGGAGATATCCCAACTTTTTCTGGTGTTTCTAGAATAGATAATAACATTGGGTGAAGGAAGATACGTGTATGAGAAGATAGACTGCATACATACCTGCATATTATTGTAGCGATTGAAATTCTTATTGCAGACAGTGCAAGAGAACTGAGCGGGGCCAACCAATATCTCCTCCGCCGATGGTATCCAGTACCTCTTACCAGTTAAGTCGCCATTGCAACTGTTCGCCGTGGCTACCCCGTTATCAGGTAGACCGATGCAGAGGGAGTTTGAGGCCTCTGTCGCGTCGCAATTTCCCGGAGGCCAGAGGGAAAGATCGGTGAGGTGGTAAGGCTTGTTCGGGTGGTGGACTTGGATGGTAGGTTGCGATTCCAACGGAGGTGATGACGGTGACTTTTGGTGATGGGATTGGCCAGGAGGAGAGAGGGAGAGAACGACGGAGTGCTCTTCTTGTGGAGTGGCTTCATGGGAGCGTAGGATTTGATGGTGGTGCGTCATCATATGGGATAAGGAGATGCCTTCGGTGAGAATGTAGAGGATGGAAGCTCTGAGGTGACTTGTCTCTCACTCTTTATGTATGGGTGCATATCGTGTAACTTCTGCCTTGTGTATATTGTTCTAACATCATGTATCTCTATATTTTTTTTTGACAAAAATCCAAGGATGATGTCATGATTTTACTTTTGAGGGGAGCTTAATTAGGATGAACGTTGGTTTGGGTTGGCCTGGTCCAATCCGTGGTCCAATCCTAGCCCAAACATAACTTCGGTCAGGCTTGGGCCTCGTATATAGTTTCGTTTAGTTTTTGATCTGGGCGTGGGCTAAAATAAGTCCAGTTGATAGACCCATAGGCCCAGCCTGAAGATGAGCCCAAAAAAGGCCTGACGAGACCCATTAGCGTGGTTAATCACTTACACATCACGAGTGGAGCTCGTCTATCTCTTGAACCCGAGTCCACACACGGCTCTCTCAAGTCTCCCTGCATATGACATTCAAGCCTTCTTGCCCTACGGCTTCTAATTTTAGTGAAACTTTGGGGTTTTTCTTCCTCGATGATGCAACAACCAGGTTCAGCAGCACGACGACCTTAAGTTGCGACCAATGGTAGCATGCGATCTCGCCCGATCACTCCATCCCATTGCCATGGTAAGTACTCGTTCTTTCTTCTTTCATTTATAGCCTCTAATTTTATGAAACTATAAAAATATGAGACAAACTCCCGCATCTTCTTGGTCATATATTTCTTAAACTCAACCTATTTAATCGAAATAGAATTAAATGGTTTACTCATATACATTCATTGGGATGTGTTTCGAACAATACAAAAATCTAGGAGATATATACCTTAGGCCAAACTTATATTTGTTTTCCATATATTAATAATGTATCAATAATCAATTTGCCCCTTTTATCTTCTCTACTGAACTTGTTGTTTGTGAATCTCCCACCAAATCTTGCAATCTTTGGTATAATTGTCACCGTCGTAAGCTTGTAACTCACTTTCTCGCCGAAGTTGAATCTTGTAGTGTTGTAACTACCATTATCGAAATAGTTTTGTACACTTGATCGTGATTTGACAAAAACCACTACAAAAATAAAGTGACATAAGGGAATAAATAACTTAGTATTTATTATTATATCTTTCGTAGTTAGATACCATAGTTAAATATATAAAATGAATATTATCCGTCACTTACTTCTTCAATTTGCAACGAATAGTAGTATTCATTGCTTTATATCTCACAACGAATCATATAACAATAATTTTTCGTTGACTTTTTTTCTAATCATTGATAAATTTAACAACGATTATTAATTCTAAGAATAATTCAACGAAAAAATCATAGTTATATGAACCTTGAACAATGAATATGACATCCGTTAAGTAAAAAATATAATATGAAAAAATAATATCCATTGTTATATCTTTAACATCGGAAAATGTGCAAGGAATATTCAAACTATTCGTTGTTTTAGATCGAATTTCTTTTAGAAAATGCATCGAATGTGGTATGCGGGGAGACTTGAGAGAGTCATGTGTGGACTTGAGTTTGAGAGACAGACGAGTTCCACTCGTGATGTGTAATATATTTTTGCTAATTCTTATGTCTTTTTAAAGTTTTAAAATATACAAATTAATGACTATAATAAATAGGTCAAATAGTTTTGGGTTTTTTAATTAGATAATAAGTTTAAAAATTCCCAAAACTATTTTTAATATATAATATAAAATACAAAGAAAAATATACATCAGAAAACTATTTTTTGGATTTTTAAATAGTTTATCGCTTTTTATAGAATTTTTAGAGTTTTGTAGTTTTTAAGCTTTTCTTTTTATATTTTTTAATTTTTGCTCTGAAGGAAGGATATATAATAATATATACTATAATTTTTGGAATTTTTAAAAGTAAGTTTGTATTTTTTGGATTTTAATATTCAAATAGAGAATAAATAGCTCCTATTTGATTTTTAATATGGGAAACACAATTAAAATGCTAAATTAAAATGTGGGCATGTACAAGTATGCTTTTAGACATCTCTTATATTTTTCCAAATATTTATTAAGAGGAGCTATAATATAAAAATAAAATAATCAAAGAAATAAAATACAAACTAGTAGGGGTATATTTGTAATAAAATAAAAGTACAAGGTGCTTTCAACAAAATATCCCAAAGTTTAATACTAATACACTATTTATAGGACTAAAACTAGATACACAAACCTAGGAGGGTTTCTATGCAAAATGGCTAGGCACCTCATGCACACAGACACATGAGGTGACCTGGTAAAGGACCTCGATGCAATATACCAGAAGTTGAGGAGCCCCCTTGCTAATATTACATAAATATTTAAGCATACATAAAATATTTACAGGACTAAAAACAAATACAAAAGTTGTAGGGGGCGCACATAAATTACCCACTAAAGTGTTGATGGATGGCCAGATGCTCTCCACGTGGCGCACTTAATGATCAACAACGGGGAGAACATAATGGTTCGCCTAATATTGGTTGAACTAGATTCTAGATCTAGGTCGTGCCTTTGATCCGACGACGGGGAGGACTACTGTAAGAATAACCAAGAACAACGGAGGAGGGCTGCTTCGATTGTGGAATCCACATGTCTTCGGCCATCGTTGTTGCCCCTGATGGCCTCTACTCCTTCCTAATGGCCAGCCGCATCTGTAGAAGGCTTCAATGGGGTCCAGGTCCCATTGGAGAGGACCTGGAGGTCTTCCTCAATTCCTAGCAACGTGGAGACATAGATGATCGTCGATTGAGCTCCATGTGAATACTTAAGACACCAAGACTTGTGTAAAAGATGCTAAGGCTCGAGGGGTGTCTCCTCGACCTGCTTTGATGTTGAAAGCATATGGGGGATGAATGGGCAATGGAGTTCCGATGATAGGTGAAAGAAAGAGTTTGGTTGACTTGGATCCTTGCAGGATGGAGGGGGAAACAAAGGGGTCTGATGGAGAATGATTCAAGGTTCAAGATGGCGGTGGTAACGGGTCGAAACAATGAGGTATTATAATGGAATCGAGGTGGAGCCTAAGGTTCCAACAAACTTGAAATCTCTAAATTACACTAATTTAACGCCTAATTGTAGGAACTAAAGCTTACACTACGATGTTGGAAGAAAATGCAAAAAATTAAACTTAAATTAACACCAAAACTTAAAACAGATCAAGAAGGAGCAAGAAGGCATCGCTGGAACAAAGCTATGGAGCACCTGGACCACCACCTCCGACACCTCTTTCTCCCTACCTAAGCCTCCGCGAGATGGTTGTCACCATGAGCTCAAATAAATCGAGGAAATGAGGTTAAAGAAGGTGAAGAGGATCAAAACCAAAAATGGGGGAGATGAGGAATATTTATAAGCAAAGTGAGGGGCAATGGGGCGAAGGAGATGGCATGCAAGGAGAAGGGAGTCGGTGGGAGCTAACAGGCTAGAGTGATGGAGGAAGGTGTGGGGACCTTCGGTGAAGGTCCCAAGATCCATAGAGCCATGGATCAAGGGCAAAAATGTGGAGAATTAGATGTCTCATGGCCTCCAGCAAAGAGGGCAGCGAAGAACGGACTGTTGACCAGGTGGTCAACAGTCCACACGCTTTGGTTGGTCTACGCGGACTCACTAGAAAATTCAGAGGAATAATCTCCTTATTAAATTGATAATGGATAATAAATGAATTTATTAAATAGAAATTAAAATATAAAAATCCTTTCCTCTCTCATGTACTATTTTGAGGGTATTTTTTTTATTTTTATAACAATATTTATTGGGTACTAATATTTTCATGTATACACATAGGTATGAATACATGTATTTGAGGTATTTTATTTTTATTTTATAATATGTATTTTATAATTGTATACACGTATTATATATATTTATAGTATATTTAAATATAGATTTTCATATTTTTATTTTATTTTTCTATTTTTTTATTTACTTAAATAAATATGTATATGTATATTATAGGTATAGTATACCTATATATTTTAATACTTGATTTATTTTAATACATTTTAATTCTTTTATTTTATATTTGTGTTTTTAATGTGTTTCAATTAATAGTTACAAGTATTTAAAATATAAGAAATCTGAAATATAAAGAATTAATAAATTGAATAAAATATGTTGGTTCACAATACAATAAACCTGAAAGTTAACTTTTGCATGTGAGCTCTATTTTTAATGAAACCACCTTCATTAGATAGATAATTAAATTTTATGAAATATACATGTGAGTTTGGTCAATTGTAATTTTTTATGGAGGAGATACATGTTTGTAAATTTTTGTTACAACTTTTTCTTCTATGTGTCCCAGTCACACTGTGCATTATTTTTATGTGCAATTATTTTTGTATATTTTGTATTTTTATGTACAAGTTTCATGTTGAGGGTTTCAATATTTGAGGAGTGTAAAATGCAAAATAAAATGGGATACAAAAAGCAATTTATTGATGAATAAAATTAGGGCTTTTGTTTGTGTATTTGTACTGTTCAATTGCCATATATCTGCCTATTTTATTCCTTGTGGACCACGTCAATATTGACCTGGTCTTGAGTTCTAGGCTCATTCAGTGTCTTTGCACTTCATTTATTTTTTTCTTTCTATTATTGCTTTATTTTAAAATTAAATATACATATTTATACAACATTTATTATGCAATTATTGATTGTTATTTTGACAAATTAATGTTGTATACATTCATTTCACTAGGGATTTAAGATCAAAATGAAAGAATAAAGGTGATGAAATGGAGATTCATTAACGACCACATGATTCCAACAGTAAATCTCATCCACATATTAGAACCAGCTTTTAGGATTGCCATCCTAGGTTGTTATCCACTGCTACCACAAATGCGGACAACATCCATTCTTGAGCCACACCTGTAACAGTTCCCCATCGTGTCGAGACGCCACCGGTAGTAGCATCAGCAACATGCCATCGATCATCCTTCTTCCTCAAGTGCAGACCGACAACATTACAAGCGAAGAGCCCATTCGAGCAGAGTAGCCATTGGTCCAAGAATCTCTGGTGCTCCTTTCGCTTCCATCGAGAGGAATCCATGCACCTACCTACAACAGGTGACCTCTGCACGGTCCACAACCATCACTGAATTCTCTGAGCACCTCATCCCAACCATACGGCTGAGACACCTACAGAAACCCAACTGCTCGCATCGTCTTGGGGTATGTCAGCAACAACTTCTCGACCAGAAACCTCCGCGTGTGCGCTACTAGTGCTTGGGGGCTCGTAGCTATAGCAACTCACCCTCTTCGGACCTCTACTACAAAGCCACCCTGGAGGGTGAAGCTCCCGAGGTGAAGCAACCTTCTCCTTCTGATTCTTAGATGATCACATGCCTTGCAGCAATTGATCCACGTACGTGAGATGGACACCATCCTCTTTGATTAATTGCAAACCACCCCTTACAATAGATGGTAATTAAAAAAGCATTATAATGCTAGTTTTTGTTTTAATTCCTAATTTTTATTTGCAATCAGAACCCTATTATTGAACTTACATTCAAACATAAATATTTCATCATTTTTAAAATCAGAAAAAGGCAATTTGTAATTTTATGCTCAGTGCTTGATTTATTAATATGAATTTTGTGAACTATTGTAAAATATTACCCATCTGAGCTTTTGAAAATCATCATAAATTGTACATTGATATAAAAATTTCCTAAAAAACGTATTTAGTATAGTTAATTGCATTTTATTTTGTGGCCAAGTTTCATCATGATTGCATCCATCATTTGTCTTAAATAATTTGTTTGGTGATATATGTGATTGATTTTTAATTAAACAATCTATTAGTATTTTTAGGATTTTAAAATTTTTATGTACTCCTCTTAATCAAAGCTATCTAGGATAATTTTTATCTGGAAATTAATGTTGGTTATTTATTAAAATTAAATTACTCTTAATCACCATTCCTGTATTTAATAATTTATTAAACTTTCATTTTGCATCCGAAAATTATCAAAAAGTTACCGTATCTGAAATTTCATTAGTTCACATTCTAGCCTAGTTTCATAATTTTTGGATTTGATTTGTTTGAAAATTATGGGAACACCCTTGAACATGGTCACATTTGCATTATTCCATTTAAATACATTTAAAAAATTCGAAAAAATATTCTTCTTAAAAATTATGCATTTAATTATCTAAAAATTAATAGTTTCATCCTTATGTTCAACCTTGGACTTGCTTAAGTAAAAATAAAATTTCCATTCATATTGTACTAATTAATTAATCTCTGAATGATTTGATTAACCGTTGGATTATGAGATACACTAAAACTATGAATTAGAATAGGAACTCGTTAGTTTTCAGTATGTCACCTAGAGGTGGTGAGTTTCTACTAACCACACCAACAAATGATGAGGATGGTCCGATACATATTCCAGACGACATGGAGATCGTGATGGAATTCAACTCAAACTAGAGATTATTAGGAATTAGGAGTCTTATTAGGATTGAGAATCCTAAAGAAATAGTACTCCTAATCCTATAGTCACTGAGTTGTATCCCTTATGTTGTCCTTATAAGAATAAGAATTTGGATTTGTTATTAGGCAATAAATAGAGGGGGTGGGTGCATTCCTCCACACCACAATAACAAGAGGGAATACAACAAGAGGGAATACAACAAGAGAAATAGAGTGTGGGTGATGGGAAGAGAAGGGAAATTACGAGGAAATGGTGAGAGATGTACTCATTATACTTTTTAGTAATTTCTTCTCCGGTGGTCGCGAGAGGTGATCGACTGCCATTAGATCGTGATCTTAGTCTTCTTCTTCATATTTTACGATAATGGTCATAGATTGCACATCCGTATTTGGGGTTTCATCCCTAACAACCACTATCTGAGCAAAGACAATACTAAGTCATGTCCCGACAACTGATATCAGATCAAAAACAATAACTATTTGTTCCCAACATAAAGGTGGGGGTAACCTAAAATAAAAAATAGCACTCATCCTAAATAGTTAGTTTACCTTGAGGTAAAATCTCAACCATTCAAATAAATACAAAGCAGATCCTCTGTTGTAGCTTTAACTTCAACAAGACATGTTATATCCCTATTTTTTTACAAAAAGTTTAGCAAAATTTAACCATATGGATGAAATGTATGCATATTGTTTTACATATTTGATCGGATGTTCCTAGCTATTTTATCTCAAAGGTTAAAGAAAATAATTCAACCCGTATTGACATTTGAGATGAAATAGATAGGAACATCCGATCAAAATGAAACTCGACGAGCATGTAGAATAATATGCATACATTCCATCAATCATATGTATGAAGGGAGGGGGCGAGGGGGCTAAGTCTCCTCCAAATTGGTGAAATTGCTATTACATGTACTTAGAAGGTGATGGTATATTCACAACTTTCCCAACAGAAGAGGACTTATGCCCCCCTCCCCCCCCCCCCAAATTATTGTAACGATGGTTGAATACTCATATAATATAATATGAGGGTATTAAGAAAATTTTACCATAAACAAGGGCAAAAATGAACATGCCATGATTGTTATGCTTTTGAACCAGGCTTGGGCTTAACTAAGTCCAGTTTGATAGACCAACCGACCCAGCCCAAAGATGAGCCCAAAAAAAGGCCTGACGATCCGTCCCATTAGCATGGTTAATAGTCTCAAAAATAGAAAAAATATTAAAAATCGAAAAAAATTATTTTGAAAATTTTGATTTTATTATAGATTTAAAATTTCCAAAAAATATCGTTCTCTTATATATATATTTCCTATATATTCTATATACGATTTATAATATCTATTGTGAATATTAATATATATAGAAATATATATTATATTCTAAAAAGAAAAAACAAACTAAAATTTACAAAATAAAAAAGAAAATAAAAAACACAAATTTAAAAATATAAAAAAATTAATATAAAATAATTATAAATCTGTAAAAATAAAAAAATTAAAAACCTATAAAAAAATATAAAAAGGAAAATATAAAATTGTTATTATTATATTAATAATAACAATTATACCTATCCACTATTTGCTTTCAGTTGTTCGACCCCTACACTTGCTTGCTATACACATTTATTTGTAGGGCATAATAAATTTCACCCTGCATTTTATTCATTGTTTAATCGTTATCTTGGGTCGATTGTTGATCTATCAGATTGAGATACGTGCCGATGGTCGAGAGAGGGTCGATACAATGATTGTTGGATCTGACTTGTCAGACACTGTAGGCTCCTCCAAGACCGTACGTTAGGCACTTCTGCTCGATCTACAGCTATCAAATGGTGCTGTTACCGGGGAGCAACGATAAGATAGTGTATACCTAGTTTATCTTGTTGCATAATCATTTATCATTTTATTCCTTTATTTAAATAATTGTTTATTATTGACTTTCTTAGGAGGTCCCACCAATTGAGGAGGACTTCCTAGGAGGACATGTGCATTATCACAATATGGAGACCTACTTTCTTCATAGAGCCGGTAGGGGAGATCAAGAAAGAAGACTATGGAGCCGAGCAACACAACAACTTTAGTGTCGATTTTGTTCTATTTTATTTTGTGAGAGCGAGCTCTTTATTTTTTCTATTATTAATTATAATAATTTAGGGACTTGGACATTTAGACATTAGCAAGTCTATTTTACCAGGTGTTTGTTTACTTGGAGGCTTGCTCGATTTTTCTCACGATTTTTTTTCGTATTCTACATTTTGTTCTTCCTATTTTCTCCTTATTTTCTTTCATTTCCCACGATTTGTGCTTTCTACTTTATTTTTATTTGTTTTATGTGAATGAACCCTTAGTCTTTAGGACTGTAGTAACTTAGGTCCCAAGCCCTAGTATATGCATGTACCTATAGTTTCTACGCTTGGAACTTAGTCAAATTAAATATGTGCTTCACGATAATAACAATTACTTCTTAGGGCAATTTCATCAGCTTTCATTTCATGCAGTATAATTTAAATTTTTATCTTGCATCCTACATGGAGAGCGTCGGGAAGCACTATGAGTCTTCTTATTGTTCATCCATCATTCTGACACATGGGTGAGATTTCCATCCTAATATCAACTTACATTGCTTTTCTGCTATCTCTCTCTATTTTTGCTTGCTTAGATTTAAAAGAAAATCCAAAAAATACTAGGTGAATATTGTATTGAAAAATACCCAAAAAGGTGAAAATAAAAAATTAAAATAAAGGGACAACTAGTAATACTTTGTCCCTAAATAAAATTCCTAATGGACTTCATTGTATTGGGTTCCTTAAGCTAGATTATTTTTAGGTAGATTCCAGACAGAGTGAGGCACAACCCTAGGAAATATATCCAAAATCCTAGCCTAGGTACTACCTTATTATTGATTGAATTCATGAAGTATTGACATTTCTATCGTAAGTGGGAGAGTAGGGCTTCATCTGCTTGTAGACTAGTCTGAAGTATTGAGTTTAGACCATCCCTTCATGGGGGTGTCTGTCTCATCGCCCTGCGTCTGAGTACCCCACAAGGGAGAAGTATTGGTTTTTCTTATCAACTTCCTCCTCTATTCTTTGGCTGAGTAGTGAATCTAGGCCCAATAGCAAGGATTATCTTAAAAAGTACATGCTATAGGTTACAAAGGAAGTGGGAAGTACGAGATACTTTTTTGCAATGTCGTGGTGACCACTCACGAGAGCTGACTAAATTCAACAATCAAGCCACAAGTAATAATAAAGCAATGCAATATAAGGTGGAGTCAAAATTTATTTTAAACCCTACAAATAAATGTCTATAGTGGTCAAGTACATACATGGTGTCGAATATAGGGAACAGACATGTGTAGCTATTATTTATTACTAAATATTGTATGTATGTAGATATGTATCTACTATGTACTTAGTGTTTTGTGGGTATTTAATTATTTAATTTTTATTGTTTTTTATTTTTATTTTTAAAATTTTAAAATTTTATTTTCTTTTTATATTTTCCTGATTTTTAATTTCCTTTTCTTTTTAACATATAATAAGTATATATATGTGTGTAATATGTATAATATATGTAATATATATAATATGTGATAAATATATAAAAATCAATAAATACAAATAAAAATAGTCCTTTTTATTTTTTAAAGGTATTAAATATATTTATAAGTATTTATAATAAGAGGATGGGAAGCTTGCACCAAGGTGCATGTAACCTTACATGCACCGACGTTTATATCTTCCATATTTTTTTACTTTTTTGAAAAATACCACCATGTATATTCATCCATATATCCCTCCAATATGTCATTCGAATTTCGTCAGAAACAGAGACTCCTATGACCTCCATCCAGAACAGGTTATTTTAACGGTCTTAGAATTGTTGTAATCGACCTATTCTGGATGGAGGTCAGAGGAATCTCTGTTACTGACAAAATTCGAATGACATATTGGAAGAATATATAGATGAATATACATGGTGGTATTTTTCAAAAAAGTAAAAAATGTGGAAGATATTAGCGCCGGTGCATGTAAAGTTACATGCACCTTGGTGCAAGTGAATAACAATAAGTTTATATAACTATATATATGTATAAAAATACTATATAGGGTATTCTATTTGTAAATATAGCTATATATAGTCAAAAAAATATAAAATCAAAAATTTTACATTTTTTATATTTTCTTCTATTTTGTCAATATTTTAGTGATTTTTTTGTATTATTAAAGTCTAAAATACCTCAAATCAAGGAATAAATAAATAGATCGAATTGTTTTGAGAATTAAAAATATAAAATAGGTCCAAGTCAAAACTATTTTTTATATATAATAATATGTATACATAAATATATAAAACATAGATATATTTTTTGTATTTTAGGATTTTTCTAATTTTTTTCTTTTGTATTTTCAGTTATTTTTGGTATGTAGTGATAAAATTCAACAATACATATTATTAGCTTTTTTAAATTTTTAAAGTAGGTTTTTAAATTTTTGAAATTTTCAAGCTAAGTAGGGAATAAAAAGGCTCTTTTTTATTATTAATAAATGGAAAATGCAAGAAATATGCTAACTAAAGGCGTAAATGAGCATATAATCAGAAATTTTCCCTTATTTTGCATAATTTTTAGAAAATAGAAACTATTTATAAAAATGAAAAAGCATATAAATAAATACACAAACTAGCAGGGGCATTTATGTAATATAAATAAAAGGTGAACCCAGTGCGAAACACCCAAAGTTTTTAAACTATATTTACAAATTTTACACTAAACAACAAAACACAAACTTGGAGGGCTACCTTGGAAATTTACCCAACTCACGTTGGGGGCCATGTGAGCCACGCTCGCACACGACTTAAATGTAAAATTCAAATAGTACAGGGGTTAACTTGCAATTTTTCCATAAAACTTTAATCTTAATTAAATATTTACATGGTTCTTTAATAACTTCAAAAAGGAAGACGGGGTATTTGTAAACTACCCCACTTAACGGCCAAAGATCGGGTCATCCTTTGGTTGTCATGTGGAAGATCTGTTGGTGGTTCGGACGCAATGCTTTTCCTCGGACAACCTAGATTAGATATGGGTCGTGTTCTTCATCCAACGGTGGTCAAGGCCCTGGGAAGATTCGATGAAGAACTTGTAATGGTGGCCCTTCGGTCGACTCGTTCTTCTCCGTCCAACATCCTCTTCTCAATCTGACGACGGCTCCAACTTCCTGAGCACGGTCTAAGTTTGTAGGTGGTCACTTAAGTGTCCATGTCCTCCCGATGAGGATATGGGACTTGGCTTTTCTTGCATGACCTAGAGTTCTTTAAATCCTCTATTTGAGGCTCCAGGTGGTCTTCGAATCACTGGTCTTGTAGAAAAAAATTTCAGTAGCTCGTGGGCTTCATCCTTGGTCGATTGATGAAGCTTCTAATAGTGCAAGATGGAAAGGCGATGAAGTTTAGACGAAGAATGGCAGAGCGAACTTCGATTCAACAAAACCATTAAGGATTAGGATTGCTTCTATGAGGCAAGTGACAGGGAAGACAATGGGGAACAAAATGAGGTGAAAATAAGGGCCATTTACAATCGGGAACGAGATGATTTTCGCCTAGATCTTGAGCTCCAGGTCAAAAAATGGAATTTACAATTCAATCTAAATTAAACAATAAAAGAGAAAATTAAAGATGGGAAATGAAATCTATGGCTTTACCTAGAAAAAGTGGAAAATGTCCTCGACTTGGCCAAGAGGCCAAGGAAGCAGAACCACCAAGCTGAGCGCTGGCGATGGTCTGGATCGTCATCGATGAAGCTCCTCCCCGCTGCAGAATAGCGACCACACATCTCATGTCACTAGCCGCAAACCTTAGGGCCGGTCTGAGGGGCTAAGAACTCCATGAGAGGGATCAAACTCAAAAACGAAGAAGGTGGTTGGGTTTTATAGATAGAGGAGCGACTGATTTCGAGGCGGGTTTGCGTGTGGAAGAGATGGGGTAGGTGAAGAGTATGATGTTGGCGTGGGTGTTAGAAGTGAGGAGATCAGAAAGGTGGAGGGCCCAAGTTGAAGGGGCACATGGAGTTGGCATATAATATGGAGAAGGGGGCATGCGACTTTCTAATAGGTCGGTTGAAGAAGAGAGGACAGTTGGATGAAGTTGATGAATCTTTGATTCTCACTCTTTATTCTTTTATTTTAGCTATTTATCCTGGCAAAGCATCATGTAAATAGGTGTAAAAGTTAACACTCAGCATGCATGTGTTAACATTGCATATTTAGCATGTACTTGTGCAAAAATAAAAGAATAAAGAAAAAGGAATAAGGTATTTAGAATAAATATAGAGTGACCCGAACCCCAAGAGAAGGTCAAGCATTGACCTGATCGCCAAATAAAATAAGTAGAGAGACGGTGCTTACTCTATGTGTATATATTACCTATATATGTAAATAATTATTTTGGATAAAATAAAAATAAAATATTCTTTCTACCTCCTTGTATATAGTCCTAGAAATGAAACAAAAATAAAATACAAAATAGTAAAATAAAACAAATTCTTCTCTTACTTGTACAAAATGCATGTATATATGTCTCTATCCCTATTTATTCTATATCCGTAAATAAATCATAAAAATAAAATAAAAATTATTTTGCACCCCTAAAAACATGTGGAAAATAAATAAAATACAAAATTAGGGTATTTATGTATAAATTAAAAAATAGAAATAATTGTACAAACTACATCGATATATTATACATGTATATATTACTATATACTATATATAGACTAATTTATTTTTCATAAAAAATTTAAAAATCACATAAAAATTCCTTGAAAAATAATAAATATTTTTTATTTTATTTTTTATTTAAATTCATTTACTATTTTTAATATATCTATCTTTATTTTTCTTCCATGTTTTATCATGTAGCCTATTTCGTCCGTATCCTAGGTGGCCTCTGATTGAGCCACCTCGGATTGTTGACCTTGGTCAACTGGTCCCCCCGGATCTCCTGTATTGCCAACCTCATTTTTACCCGGTTTCTCCCAATTATCTAGGACTGACCCAAGCTCCATTTCACCTAATCTATGCCAGAATTAGAGGTAGTGGATCCCTAACCCTCGCCCGCTTCATCCCCCCTTGATCTGCGCCTCGAAATGTGGGATGTGCCTCCCTCCATGTCGGACCCTCGCGTGTATATAACCTACATGACCCCCTCCTTTTCCACCACCTTTTGGCTGTGCCACTTCTTCCGATGCACCCGTCTACCTTTCCCAGAGTGACAACGAGAGAGAGAGAGAGAGGGGACGAGGGGGGAGTTTCGTGCATGCAAACCCTAGGTCTGGCGAGGTACGAACCTCTGCTCCGCTGCAAGGAGACTAGCCTCCGGTTGCGCCGACCATCGAGTCCAGGACCATTGTAGACCGTTGTCTGCGACCCCAGGCATGTCCGTTCATCTTCATGTATCCTCTCTACCTTCCATTTCCCATCAATTTGATCTTTTCCCCGTGAAACAGAGCATCTCTGATCACCGTACCCACCCCGTCGTTCCGCCGCTCTCTGATCATCGTACGCCCCATCTCCGGCGTCCTATCATTTCTACGTTCGCACTGCAACCTTCCATCGGGGCTTCAGCCATCAGATTGGAGCCTCTCCCCACAGGTCGAGTCCCTCACATGCACGACCATTCCATTCACCCCCATCTTCTGTTATTGGCTACTAATGGCGTCCTAACCAGTGCCGGAACCACTCCCCGAGTAAGAACTTTTCCCCTGCAGGGTTGGAGCGCAGCCAAACCTCATCTGGAGGTTAAGTACATCCCAGGAGAGCTCCAGGTTAACCAAGCACCCCCATGACCTTCCACTCGGTCTTGGGCCCTTATGAGCTACTTAACCGCTGCTAAGCATCATTGTCGAACGATTCCACTCCTCTGCAACTCGAGAGACCACCGGAGATGAGCGCTATCACCGATTGAAACTCACCGAAGGCAAATTCCTCCCAGTTCCTCCAGACGTGACCCCAGATGTCTGATCAGTAGCCGTCCCAGGTCTAATCTCAACCATTCATCTTCTAGGGGCTTCTGTCCGTCAGATCCATCTGAGGGTCCATCCAGAGCTGTCCATCGTCGAAGCGGTACCAGCAAACCTCAGTCGTACATTTAAAGTGGATGCTCTCGATCGTTGGATAACTGATAATAAATGGTAATTTGCACTTAGGCCCTTCCATGTTTCGCATTTACTTTTTAGTCCAGTAAATATTTGTCGTAGTTAGTTTTATTTTGTACCTTTTGAAATAAACCCTCGTATCTTTTAGTATTTGCATTTTAGTCCAGTCTGTGTGAACTCACGTATAGTGTCACGTGCTCTTCGGGTACATTTGCATTTTATACCTTGGACTTCATTTATGTTCTGAATGAAATTTTTTTAGTATTTGCATTTATGCCCCTCTTAGCTTGTATCACGTGTATTACGCATGCTTGTCTGGCTATTTTGCAACTTAGGCCTTAGGTTTTTAAGTGCGTTACTATTTGGCCGGAAACTTTTACATAATTGCAATTAGGTCCTTGTGTGCTATGTGCTTTGTTTTTAATTAACTAATTACTAAATCAACTCCAAAAATTCCATAAAAAATACAATTAGCTTCTTCTAGCACGTAATACTTATGGTAATTTTTTGAATTAATTTAGTTTTATTTGATATTTTCTAAAAATTAAAAACGGTAAAAAGAGCCTTGTTTGTTTTATTAAATACATAAAAATTATAAAAATAGTTTTAAAAATTACAAAAAAATAGTGGTTTCTTGCTTGTGTATACTTTAAATCCAGTACCATTTTATCCTTAAAAATCATTGCAAAACCCTAAAAATCAACAAAGACTCAAAAACTCATAAAAATAGTTAAAAACTCTACAAAAATAAAAAAGTATGATTTCAGTTGCTTTAGTTAGATATTTTTATATCTTCAAAAAAATAAAATGGTATCCATATTTATATCTTCAAAAAAAATGGTATCCATATCAATATATGTATTCGCAAAAGATATAAAAACACATATTCATATTAATTTCTGTATCCACCAAAATTTAAAATACATATATGTATCTTCTTTAAAACAGATATAATTTTGGTCGAATATGGATATATCATTATCCGCTTGTATCCCTAATTCTCAGATATTTAAATAATAAAAAATTCTCAAAATTCTTCTTAACAATCAAAATTTCTCACAATTCTTCTATGTCTATAGATTTCCAAGCATGTTGATTGAATCACAACGAAAGTGATTTATCTAAGTATTAAAGAAAACTAGCTCAGTACATATACTCTTATCTGATCTACATGTACAAAAACTTCTTTGATTAAATATAATAGATAAAGAATAAAACTCGATAATAACCGACATGTTTTTTCTATAGACATGTATATAATGAATCATAAATTCCATGTTCACGCTGCGGGGGGGGTGTTCGAGATGCTTGTTCTCGCTTTTAGTACGTCTAAAGCGGAAGGCAGATGATGTCACGTTTACTGTGACCAATGTTTATGGGACTACGAGTTCGGTGGCGGGTTCCTTAGATGCATATCTCTCAGAGGTGGGAGCACACAGAGACGAAGATGTATGGTTGATTGGTGGTGACTTAAATGTGACCTTGGTGTCAGATGACAGGCCGTTGAGGGGGGGTCGGGATGTTGGTTCAGAAGATTTCAGGAATAAAGTGCACACCTTAGGACTTACAATGATTGATGCAGGGGGTTGTACCTATACTTGGCAGAATGCTAGATCGAGATCGAGACTGGATAGATTTCTCCTTTCATCTGAGGGAGTGGAATTTTTCCCCCTCTCTTGGGCATGGTCGTTGCCCCAGGCTCACTCTGACCATACGCTAATCATATGGTCTTCGGGCATGATAGTTGAGTTCCTCGAGAATCACCCGCATCAATGCCGATCCTCACACTCCGTCGGCAGTCGGAGCCCAAGCCGAATCAACCGCATCCAACATGGCATCATTAGTGAGAAGTTGGACCGTCTCGAGATCCTCGAGAAGAAGTAGATGCAAGGACTGGCCCAAATGGACCAGATAACCAAGACCATGAGTGACCTAAAGACGCAGATTCTTTGCGTCCAGGAGGCACAAATGTCTACTCAGCAGCCTCCCAGGTCACGGGCTGATCCCAGCAGTAGCAGCTCAACCCAGCCCTCTACCTCTCACCGCCAGGTCAACCACATCCAAGCAGAACCAGTCCCTCTGCTACAGTACTACCAGTCACAACCACCTTCTCAGGACACTCAGATGGTGGTCTATCAGCCTGATCAGCCACTGGCAGTTCTACCTCCACCATCCTTCGAGCAGGAGCCATTGATGGAAGTCAATGGGATTTGGTACGACCGATACCCACAGTAGCCCGGGATTCGTCGTGATCACCCCAGATTCCATTGGACTACTGGTGGCACCTCCTCCTAGCAGTAGTCTCTCGCTCAGGGCCATCAAAACAGCCAGCAGCCACATTAGCCCCAGTATGCTCAACAGCAATACCAGCATGGTCCTCGTCCCGCCTATCAGAGACAGCAGTGGAGGCAGCGTAAGCAGCCTCAACAGACATACCCCCAGCCTCGTGAGCACTTCTCCTCCCAGCAGCAACCTCTTTTCCAACAAGGGAGCACTTCCGGTTCTCAGGCACCTGCCTTCAAGAACCCAGCATTAGATGACCTCGCCGATTGCTTTCTGAACATCGAGCATCCATCTAGCAGGAAATGGATGAGTTCTGGCAGGAAATGAGAGATATCATCAAAGGCAAAGCCGCCATACCTGCACAGATAGAACCCAATCTGAACAATCTCAAAAGAAAGTCTGAGCAGGTACAGTCTACAGAGGATACTTCTCCTAGTGATTATTTGAGTGACACATCTTCTTTGTATGATGCTGATTTTGTGACTACTAGGAGCGATAGGATGCCAGCCGGCGGCGCCTCATCTGAGCGACAGCCACACGAGGAACCACGAGCGTCAGATGAGCTGAGTAGCGGTGCTGATGCTGCTGATGATGTTGATGACAGTGGTGCTGATACCACCAATGATGGAGATCCAGACGACGGTGTTGAGGCCGTCCAGACACCAGATGCAGACGGTGGTGCTGAAGCCACCATTTTTGATGTAGAGCCAGTGCGCAGTGTTGATGCCGTGAAGACAGGTGCCGTTGGTGGTACTGAGGCCACCACTTCCACTTCTATTGAGCTCCCATATGTTGTGTTGCCACCTTTTGTATCTCAGGACTGTGGTAATAAAAAGAACAAAAAATGAATAAAGGAAAGGTTTCTGTTTACCCTTCAGATCCATATGTGTTGAATGATGATCATGGTATGGATTCTATTCCTTCACAAGCACAGGGACCTATTCCTAGTCCTCCATCTGCGGAGGCCCCTACCATCCCCTTCCCTGAAGCACTCCGCTTGGCGAAGGGGAATAAAAGAGAAAATCCCAAAAAGATCCAACAGGTAGAGTTCAGCAACTAGATGATCGATAGATTCCACATTCAGCTGACTCTACAGGAAGCACTTGAGCACATCCCCCTCTTCAAAAAGAACTTGAAAGAGAAGACTACAGTCCGCAGGAAGAGGAGGAACCACAGGGATCAGATCCATGTGCTCACCCATTACACTTGGTGCACCATTCAAAACAAATTGCCAGCCAAGAGACCTGATGCAGGAGCTCCCTATGTCAGATGCGAGATTCAGGAGCAGCAGTTCGATCGTACTTTATTAGACAACAACTCTTCTATTAACCATCTTCCGGCAGCCTTACTCGACCGATTCGAGTTTGGTCCTCTTCTTAGACTGGGGTTGACTGGCTGACTGGGGTCACAACGACCCGTGATTATTTTTGATACTTAACCCTAGTTGGTCGGTCGCTCATGAGAAGTCAACATTTCGAGAGTCCTAGTTGGTCCACGTGGGCTAACCAGGAAAAATAGGTCAAAAAAATCTTTGTAAATTTGATAAAAAAACTTAATAAACAAATTATTATTTTTATTAAAATAGAAAAATCTTTATAATTTTATGTAATATTTATGCTAATTTTTATTTATTTTTACAAGCCTATTTATAACGTGTTAGTATTTACATGTATATATAGGTAAATATACATGTATTTTATATATTTTATTTTTAATTTGTATTATATTTTATTATTATATACATATATTGTATACATTTATATCTTTTCTGATTACATATTTAGAGATTTTTAGTATATTTTTGTGAATTTATTCATGCACATAACTGATTATGTATACTTATAATATTGGTACATATAAGTACAATTCATCTATATATTACAGTGTCTTATTTAATGAAGGTGGTTTCATTCAATTTGGAGTTAAGATGGAAAGTTAGGTTTTGAGCCTCATTGCACAATATACATGTATATTCTATTCAATATATTTTTATTCTTTATATTTTCCAAATCCTTATATTTTTATAAAATTATAAATATTATTTGAAACACATATCCAGAATTAAAATGAAGATAAAAAAATAATATAAAATTAGAATAAATCGATTACTTTAATATATAAATGAAATATACCTATATTTACCTATAAAGATGTATACATAATTAATTAAATGCACAAATAAACTCATAAAAATATAACAAAAATACCTAAATATGTTATTAATTAATTAAATTAAATATATATAATATTTGTAAATATAAATAAAACATATAATTGATATTAAAAATCAAATACCTCATACACAGGTATATTTACCTATTAATATACATGTACTCAAAAAATAAATAAAAATATGTATAAAATGCTACTCAAAATTATAAACATTTTTTATTTTATAGCCTAAAATTAAGTAATTCATTTAGTATTTATTATTTATTTTTCCAACATTTTTTATCTTTGAATTTTCTGGTTGGTCCACATGGACCAATCAAAAGTATTCTTTTGTTGACTCTGGCCTCCTCCCTAGGTTCCTACTTTTATTTAAACTCATAGGAGGCTCCTTTTCTCCCCTTTTATACGTCATCCCCATGCTTGTCTTCGCCTTGGGCTCCTCACTCTTACACATCCCCCATATTCGTCCTCCTCATCGGCCATCTCCTGGCATGCAAGCATGCCTCGAAATCAGACATACACCAACCCTTAAAAGGCCCTTCTCCATCCTTTTTGAGTCCGATCACTACTACGAGCATCTTAGACCCTCAAACTGTACCATGAGGAGGAGCTCGGTGACAGGGAGCATCAATTACCCTTTTGCAGCAAGGAGGAAGCTCGCATGAGCTTGATCCAATCCATTATCGGAGCTACCTCCGACGGGTTTAGCTTCGTGATGAATCCATGATTCATCACCTTTATTCTTTTATTTTAGCCTCTTTTCCTTAGTCAAATACCTGTAAATACCCATTAATTTCATAAAATTACCATTTTGCATGCATTTATTAATTATGCATTTTTAACACTTTTTGTACATAAATAAAAGAATAAAGAAGAAAAGAAAAAGAAAAGGTTGAATTTATGCAATAAATACAGACTGACCCAAACCCCGAGAGAAGGTCAATACTTGACCTGATCGACCAGGAATAAAGTAGGGGGAGATAGGGTCGTTTGTCAGAAAAATCAAAAATATCTTGTAAATATTTTTCATGTATATTTGTAAAAAACTTACATTATTTTATTTGTACATAATTTGACCTCAAACTAATTACTTTTGTAAATAAAAGTTGTAAATAAAATTATGTTGTAAATAATAAAAATATTTGTAAATTAAAATATTGTATATATTGCAAATAATTACACCCAGAAAAAAAGCCACAAAGCGATAATTAAAACATCAATTCCGGCTCCATACGGGCTCAAATTGAACCAAACTCACTTCCATCATACTCTAAATTAAATTATCTTTCAAATGGTTGTGGTTTCATTTTTTTGGAGTTACGGTTAAAAAGTCAGCTTTCTGGGGTGCATTGTGCAGTTTACCCATATACTTATTTTATATATTTTATTTATATTTATTTTTATACATAATGTATATAATTGTAAATATTGTTTTCATTAAAAATAAAATAAAAAAATTAAAAATTATAAAAAATCTTTTATAAAAATCATTTCCTTATTTGTACCTATATATATTGTATCATATGTATATAATATATGTAATAAACTAACTTCCTTTTATAAAAACCACCAAAAAATTTTAATTATCTAACATTAATTAATTAATTAATTTAATTCCAAATTTTGTATTTAATTATTTATTTTTATTTAATTTATTTGATTTTATAACATGCCATATATATTAGATTTGATTTCATGCCTTTAATGGCCACCATTAAGGTGGCTAATTAATTTCCAATTAATTAATTAATTTAATTAATTTATTTATTCTGAATTTCATAATTAATTTTTTAATTAATTTATTAATTTAATTATTTTATTAATTCACCCAATAAAAACTTTCCACATTTGTCCATACATTCCTTTTTCATTTTTTTCTCTCTTTTTAATGGGCTCCTCCTCCTTCATTCACACTTGATCGATCTTTGGCGGAGAGGAGCCCGATTTCCGAGAGGTTTCTTGTTGAAGAGGGTCCTAGCCTCCGATCCGGTCGGTGACAGCGATTTGAGCTTCATCGAGGCCATCATGGCGTGTCCGAACCACAAGGTGAGATCCACTCTTATTTCTTGTCGTTTCTCTTAGGTAAATTGTAGGCTTAGATTTTAGCGTAGGTGTAGTGATTAGATCTTAGAATTAAAAAAAATCTCCACACATTTTCGCCCGACACTGATTTTTCATCTCATCTCGTGATCTTCGCATTTTCATTTCTACCTCGCATAACTTCTCACCTCCGACCACGCACGGTGGTCGGAGACTCGGATCCCTCTCCCGCATCACCGAGATCCGCTCATTCACCGTTCCTATTTTTGTATAAAAATAAAAAATAATAAAATATATTTTCCTGTTATCTCACAGTTGTTTTTGCAGGAAGAAGTAAAAAAAGGGAATAAAATTTTTATCTTTCTTCTTTATCTAACCTTTGTTTTGCAGGTTAAAAAAATAATAAAAAAAATTCTTTTATCTCTAACTTTTGTTTTGCAGGAAAATTTAATAAAAAAATAAAAAAACATTTTGTTATCTCTAACATTTTGTTTTGCAGGACAAGGAAAATATAAAAAAACATATAAAAAATAAAAAATCTTTTCCTCTCAATTTAAATCTGTTGTTTTAAAAAAAATTGAAAAAAAATATATATTTTCTTTCCTTTATTATCATTTTTGTGCATACAAATAACAATAAGAAAATAAAAAAATAAAAAAAAATAAAAAATTTGTAGCAGCAGCAGGACGTCACCCCTGCCGCCCCGCCCCGCAGGTCTACGGCGCCTGCGCCGCCGCTTGCCACCCCCACGCCTGCGTCATCTCTTCTAGCACGCGGGCGCCGCCCCCCGCGGAAGGGCCCCCCTCCGCGCAACTCCAACCGGCTGCCTGGGCGACCCCACCCTTCTGCGTCGACCACCCGCGCCCCCGGGCGCCTGCTCCGCCTCCACAGACCTTAGGCCGACCGCGGGCCCGTGCCCGCTTCTCCAGACTGCCGCCTTACCGCTGCCTCTCGCCACGCGAACGGCGGCGCGCGGCGGCAACCTCCAGGCCGCGGCGGTCCCGCTCGAGTCCCCTCCGCTCCGGATCCCAACGCGCGTTCCCTCTCACGCGCGAGCCCTCCGCGCGCGGTTGTGCTGCGCTCACGCCGGCATCCTCGCGCCCTCCTCTTGCCCTCACCGCCTCGCCCTCCTTCCAGCGGCGCGCTGTGCGCCCCGCCTGCTCCCTCCAACGGCCTCCGCCTCCCTCATCGTTGGTGGGCGGCGGCCGTGTCTCTTTGTGCCTCCTTTGCTTGCTTGGAAAGAAAGAACGAACATAAGAAAACCCTAGGGAGAGGGGGAGTTCAAAATAATAAAAAAAGGGACAACTACATACAATCCTCTGAAGGTTTCCCAAATTGCAACGAGGCCCCCAATCCAGAACAACACATGCAAGGGATGCTCCCACTGGGTAATTTGCTCTTTTCCTCCTTCATTTTGTCTCTGATATTCATTACATGTAAGAACTTCGCATGTTTGTAATTCTGGTCCCTATTTCTCAAGCATAAACTTTGCATGCTCTTTGTGATTAAATAAATATTTTTATTGATCTGAAAATTTTGTAAAAATTTATTGTATGCTCCTGCTATAGTGCTTGCCATTGTATAAAGTTTTCGTCGAATTTTATTGTTATATTTTATTTTAAAAAAATCAAAAATAGTGTCTTTTTGCGTATCCAAACTTTGAAAATTCATAAAAATTCGAAAAAGTGTCTAAAAATTCCAAAACAATTACTGTGGATGTATTTTAATCTCTTTTAATTTCTGACCAATTTTTGTGCATTTTCTATCTATAAAATTCTAAAAAATTGCAAAAAAAAACAAAAAAATCTTTAAAAAATCGTAGAAAATTATAGGAAAATCCAAAAATTCTGATTTTGGTCTCTATTTATAGATATTATCTTGTATTTTATATTAAAAACAATTCTTAGTTATTTTGAGCTCTTAAAGGATTTTCAAATTGAAAAATACCTCTGGATGTGAATAGTCTCTTTATTTTCAACTGTTTTATTTTTAGAAAATAACAAAAACATCAGAAAATTATGAAAAAAAATTACCAAAAATATTTTAACATATATAAAACACAAAAACATTTTCTTTTTAATTTCTGTACATTTTTGGTTATTTTGAAAAATACAAAAAAAAGTGTTGTGCATGTATTTTTGTGCATATTATTCTTATTTGTTTTTTAAAAATAAAAAAAATAAAAATCCAAAAACCACTAAAAAATATCTTTGAAATTTGACTATTTAGTTTTTTCAAACGTGCTCCTTGTGTTCGACCCTGGTCGCTATACCAGGTAAAAAGAATAGCGAAAAGCCGCTTACATTGTTTTATTGATTTATCTTTTTCCGAGTGGTTTTAATTATTTTCTCGTTGACCGAATCCCACGGTTGAGAACGACGACATCTTTTTGCATATTATTATCCATCTCAACTGCGTCGGATTTCGTGTCACCAGAATGGCGCCATTGCCAGGGAGCACGGCTTTGTAGTCATTTTTCTATTTTTGTCTCTCTATATTATAATCGTTTTCTGACATTCTCTCTCTAATTTTTGTGCGAGGTACTGCTTTACGACTTGAAGTTTACTTTTTGAGGATCCGCACAGGAGGAAGAGCAGGGAATTGAAGAAGAAATTTCATTTTATTTGAGAGAAAAAAATTTGTAATAATTTAGGACTTTGGACCTTTGGACTTGAACTATTATTCGGGGTCTGTTTCGCCAAGTGCCAGTGCACTTGGGGGACCTCACCGTTGTTTTTCACCGATTTTGTTTTCTCGTATTTTTTTTATTTTTTGATTCACGCAGGATTTGAGCCCCTAGCCTTAGGAGTTTTGCTTGACTGTGACGTAATAAGTAGGGTCCTGATGAATCCACGTTTCATCATCTTTATTCTATCATTTTGGCCATAAAAACCCTAGTAAATGCGTGTAAATAGGCTTAATATAGGCATTTTAGCATTCATGCATATGTGTGTAAATATTGTATAAAATGCGGTTTTTAAAGCCAAAATTATAGAATAAAGAAAAGAAAAGAAAAAGAATAAAATATTGTAAATATTTTATGACCCGAAACCCCGAGACCTAGGCATCTTGATGAATAGGTCGACAAGGAATAAAGTAGGGGGAGATAAGGGCAGAAATACAGATAAAATACCTATACATTCTATTCATTCTTTATTCATTTAGGGACCTATTTTTGGTTCCACTTTTTGTACATCAAATAAAGAAACTTTGTACATGAAAGTTGTAGATAATTTTATAAAGAAAAATATAAAATTGATTTCACAGAAAAATAATGTACAGATAAAAAGTTATAGTCTGAATAAAAATCCAGAATCCCAACTTCCCAGACCAGTATCTCACAAATAAAAACTACAAATGCAGCGTACTCACCTTTAATTGTATATAGAAGAAAATAAGCTAATTAATGGCGGTGGTTTCGCATTTGGCGGAACTACGGTTTGAAAGTTGAGTTTTGGACCCCTGTTGTATAGCTATACTGATTAAAATATTCAATTTATTATTTATTTATTATTTTTACAATTTTATATTTTTATAATGTTGTAAATAATACTTATAATAATAATGTACATTAAAATAAGAATAAAAACCTAAATAAAAACAAAAATAAAATACTTAAAAATAAAATACCTAGATACAACACCTATATACATACTTATACATTTTATACTTATATTTTATTTAATATACAAAACATATCAGAAAAATAAAATAAAAATATAATTATGTGTATAAAAGTATGTTATAATTATATAATATAATAAACAAAAATAAATAAATTAAATAGACAAAATAAAAAAAAAGAACAAAATACATAGATATAGATACCTATAGGGGTATAAATGCAAACTTGTAAAAATATACTTCATAAAAATAATTAAAAATCATAATAAAATAATTTATAAAAAAATAAACATTTTTTATTTTATAACCAAACTTTAAATAATTCATTTCCTATTTTTTATCGAATTTATAAGATTTTTTGCCAAGGTTTTTTCTGGTTGGTCCACGTGGACCAACCAGATCTCTTCCTTGGTTGACCTCGGTCAACTCTCTGACCGAGGTCTGGCTGCTGTCAGAGATGAGTTTTCTTGGACTTCGCGGATTTTTGGAGGCCGATTCTTTCACCGTTTGAGGTCGGTCTCTTCACGAGATTTGTAGTCCTACTAGTGAACCTACACGCCCAGGCATTGGCTTGACGTTTTGACCAAAGCCTCGCCCGTGATCGCTCCTTGAACTTCGCGCCATGACCATGTTTCAAAAACCGCCCAGCTACCCCCATTTGATTTTGAACCCTTTTGACCCAAGTTGGACCCTTGCTTTGGAGCTCGGGATTGATCCTGGTGACAGGGGGATCTCCAGCTCCTTCGCGCAAGGTCGGGCGAGGACCGGGAGGCGCTCCAACCACCCCATCTCCGGCCGCCGCCGTGAGGTCTCTTCCTCTTGGTTTCCAACCAATAGAGGTGGTTTTCGTTTCTGTTCCTTTGTTTTTTTATGTTGTAGGTTAGATCTAGTGTTAGGATTAATTCCATCTCCTCATTCTTCTGTTTCGTGGTCCATTCGCCGCCATATACCCCCTCGCCGGAGCTTGCTCCGGCGAGTGCCATTTTCTCCATACACCGCCATCCACCAACCCACGTCGCGCTGGAGGTTGCACTTCCTTTGCTGCTGTGTTTTTATTGCCGATTGCAGGTTCCAGGAGAGGCAAGCGTGCCTCGATTTTGCTCAAGAACCGCCCAGGTCATTGGAGGAGCGTCAACTCGCCGAGACCATTCGTTGGTCTTCCGCCTCGTTCAGACCACCCGGGAGTTTCCCCGGGGACGTGGGAGAACGTTCATGATACCAGCGGGACTCGGGGAGGAAGGGAGCACAAGCGCCATCGATTCCTAACTCGCCGCCGGCGAGTTCTTCTACTGTTCTTCCACCGTCGTCGAGCGCCGTTGGATTCAAGGCCAGTCCCAGATTTATTAGACGCCGTCGGATCTCGTGCACTCTCAGCCGTTGATCGCCACCGCGGGATCAAATCTCGGGCGTTCCAGCCCAACCGTCATCGCGCGTGGCGCGCCTGCCACGTGTATAAGTGGCGACGACCAGCCGTTAGATCTCGCGGCTTGGGTAATTTTGCTTCTTTACCCAGGCCATTCTTGTATTTAGTATTTAAGTATTAAAACTTACATGTGCTGCTTTAAAACTTTGTAGAAATTGCATTCGGACCCCCTAGTTTTGTAATATCACGCTGGTGCCCCTGCCAGATCACGTGCATAGGGCACGTGAATTCTTGGCATTTTTGCGGGGGACCCCTTGCGTCTTTGAGCATTTCGATTTAGTCCTGCAAGTATTTTCTTCAGTTATAATATTTCTGAAATATTTGCGCAGAGGCCCTTACGTTTCTGATAATTACGCAAATGCCCCTGCCAGGCCTTCCATTTTGTGTGCTTAATGAATTAATTTGAAGCACCATTTGAAATCCAAAAATTCCCAAATTTTGAACTTAAGCACCTGGGAACTTGTACTTCCACGCCACAATTTTAATTTTTGTTTTTATTTTGTTTTTATATTTATTAAAAATCAAAAACATGCTTTTTGTGCACTGTCTAGCTTAGAAAATCACTAAAAAATATAAAAACCCTTCAGAAAAATCCCAAAAAAATATATTTTGTTTCTTTTAGTTTGTTTTTATTTCAGACCAAAAATCATTAAAAAATACAAAACCAAACTCCTAAAAATTGCAAAACTCTAAAAACCTTCATAAAAATTTATAAAATTCATAAAAAATCCAAAAATAGTGTTTTCTTTTCCTGAATTGTCTTTGTTTTATTATCTTTAAGTGAAAATTAATTTGGAGAATTTTTGTTACTGTTTGCTATTTCATTTCTCCATTTTAATTTTCGGCCTTGCATTTTATTCACTGTTTGCTTTATTTCGCTAATTAAAAATACCAAAAACATTCTAAAAATTACCCATAAATCACAAAAACAGTAAAAAAGTACAAAAATACCAAAAAGACTTTATTTGCTTATTTTTGAGTATTTTTATCTATTATTATAAATACTCTAGCTTGCCTTTTATTACATTGCTTTTATATTCTATTATTTGAAAAAGAAAATAAAAAAAATATAAAATATAAAATATAAAAATCAGAAAATTAAAAACCAAAATACAAAAATATAAAATTAAAAATTAAATAAAAAAATATAAAATTAAAAACCCACAAAAAAATACCATAGTAGACACTTGACCACATTCACACACAAGTACACTTTTGAGCATTCGTGCCCCGTTCTACCTGTCTGCTCCCTGTGTTCGACCTCTACACATACTTGCACTATACACATCTTGTTGTAGAGTTATAATAAATTTTAACTCCGCACATTTATTTTCATTGCTTGATTTATCTGTTGTGGGTTAATTGTTGTTTGAATAGGGATTTTCGAGCGGTCACCGCATCGACTGCGGTTTTGCCTTGTGAAACCGTACGACCCTCCATTTCTCCTGTTCAACAAATGGCGCCGCTGCCGGGGAGCAACAACGCGTAGTTCGGGTCTTGTTTGTGTTTGTGATTTATTGTCTATTTCGCGGCTTTTATTTTTCGCTATTTTATTTTCTTTATTTTTGATATATCTGTTGAGTTGTCTAACCCCCTCTCTTGTTGACTTTGTGCGAGGAACCGCGGATCGAGGGAGGCGCTCCACCCTAGGCGCCTACGCACCCACGTGAAGCCGGCATCTGCCAGCCGAGCACCGAGGAGACGAAGAGAGATTTTTGAAGACCGAGCTCCACCTTTAGTTGTAGAATTTATTTCCCGCATTTATTTTTGTAATTTAAGTGAGAGAGCGACCTATATTTGTAATAATACAGGTACCCCCGGACTTGGACTCTTGAGCCTAACTTCCAGGTGTCTGTTCACCTGGGGGCTCACCGCGGTTTTCACGGTTTTCTCGCATTCTTTTATTTTGTTTTGTTTTCCGATTTTTATTTCTTTTGTGTGATTGAGCCCTTAGCTTTTAGGATTGCTTGTGATAGACTAAGGCCAAACACCTAATACCTTGCATGCTCCTATAGTATCGTTTGGACTTAGTCAAATTTAAACAGTTGATTCATCATCCTCAATCCGTCGCGCCGCGAGCTCTCCCCGCAAAGCGCTTTCTCCTACCCTCAATTTGTTGAGCAGAGGAGGGGTGAGCCTAGACCGGACTCTAGGGTTGAGGACTGGTGGTTAACTTGTGGTTCTTCCCGCTAATAGCAATTTGTGAAACTTTGGGCGATTTCATCGGCTTTGCATTTGCATATAGCTAGGTTTCAATTCTGCTGAGCATCCTTGCATGTAGAGTGCTAGAGGCAAGGTGAGCATTTACGCTTTAGCATCCATCATCGTTTTGATCGCTTGCATTGCTTTTCCGACTCTACCTCTGATTTTGATCACCTAGGTGCTTAAAGGAATTGTCTCCCCGATAGGAACGTGCATTTTTTACTAAAAATCCAAAAAAAGTGATAACCAAATAAAATTGGGACTGCTAATTTTACTTGACCCTAAAACCGATCAAAAGGAAAATCTTGTATTGGGGCGAGTAATCCCCTCTTTGTCTTCGCTTTTATTTGCTCGCGCACACCTTAAGGATTAGTGCCCAAATCCCATCAAGCCCCCTAAGTGTGTGAAATTCTTTGACTTCTCACCTAACTCTAAAACAGACAAGATTAAAAGACCGCATTTTACGGTCTCTACCGAGTGAGTAGGTGAATTGAGGGTTGTCTTATTTTCATTTTTGTTTGTGATTGTTTTGAGTGTGTCCTAGATCATCCCCGTGCATTTGCGCCTTCTTCTCCACTCTCTTGACTTGACCGTCGTGCTCTCCCGATCATTTTTCTTTTGTTTTCGAGATGGCCGACTGGAGCGTATTTTATCCGGACTTTGCGGATCAGTCGTTCACTCCAGCCGGTCCACCTCCTTTTTTCCAGGAGGACTTTGCTCCTGACTTTTGTACATATCCGCCTCAGCCACAATATCAGACCTCGGACTTCTATCCACACCCACCCCCACTTCCATATCCTCCACCTTCACATCCACCCGAGGCCGAGCTGTTGGAGTCACCTTTCATGGAGTCCACCCTTGAGCACTTGACCCAGATGATGGATCATATGAGACAGAGGATTGACCACCTCACTAGTACCAATAAGAGCGACCATGATGTTCCACCATTTGATGATATGGGTTCACTTGAGGATTTCCATGAGAGCTTGCAATCACCAAAATTACAAAAAAATGAGAAAAATGTAAAAATACAAAAAGATTTCGGGAGACACTTGGTTGATCAATGTTTTGAGGAGAGAGTCCACTTGCCAGAACCCTGGACCACACATGCATTCACACCCAGTCCCACCTTCGACCCCGAGGATGCCGCTGTACAGACTGCTCTTGGCATGCCTCGTGTATATGATGATTCCGACTTTCTCCCTTGTATGGAGGAGGTCCAAAAATTCAAAAAAATGCTGCTTGAACCCGAAGTGGTGGCCACCATACATGAGATCATCCGTGCCCCACTTCAGCAGGCCATGACCCATATGTATGCTCCTCTTCCCAAGAAGAGAAAGCGGAGGAGTAGATCTGAGCGTCACATCTTGACCATGGCCACTGCCCACGCCATCACACACCGCCCCATTCCTAAGAAGAGGAACACTGCCACACCTTTCATTAGTTGCACCATATCTGACTTCACATGTGATCGCACTCTCCTAGACGACGGTGCTTCGATTAGCATCATACCCTTCTCATTGGTACAGTCTCTTCAACTAGGGCCTCTCAAGAAGACTAGGATGATCGTTCAGTTTGCTGATGGATCCATCAAGAGGCCGAGGGGTATCCTTGAAAACTCCGTCATCTCGATTCAGGGCACGAGCTACACCGTTGATTTTGTCGTATTGCCCATGGAGACCTCCACAGGGGAGCAGTCTCCAATCATCCTGGGACGACCATTCCTTGCTTCTGCAAGGGTCGTTATCAATTACGGATCAGGAGAGATTCGCTTCCGTCCTGCTGACAAGAGCGAAGCGCTAATCACCGCACCTACTGCCGACCAGAGACCTGCATCTGATATGACTTCACCTATCTTGGCTGACCCCGAGGACTATGATCTATATGAGGATATCAGAGAGACCTTCTTCATGACCGATGATGAGACCCGAGAATTCCTCTCCAAGGAGGAAAACTCGGAAAGCATAGACCTTGGTGTTGCTGCTTCCTGTGATTGGCGATGTGTTGATGACATCCGCGGGATCTACACGATTGACACCATTGAGCGGAGGGCAGATTTAGAGACTATACAGGACGGACATGCTCTGACTACCTCCACTGATGAGTCCGCTCCTGTCCATGTAGATACTGATGAGACTAAGGCCGAATTTGATTTTGTTGCTTTTCTTCAGAGATTCGGACCTTTTGATGAAAAAGATGATCCGGTTGAGATTATAGAGGACGAACAGAGCTCGACTACTTCCACCGATGAGTTCGTGCCCTTTGGTTTTGACCTGGATGACTCCTCGCAGGACGACTCTGAGTACACTACTTCCTATGATGATGAGTTCGTCCCATTCCACTTTGATATCAGCGAGACTCCCAAGGCCGGACCTAGCCGCACTTCTTTCACTGATCCGTCTGTGCCTTCACACCCTAGGGCCCCTGAGGACTTACACCCTGTCGACCCTGATCGGATTCCGTCCACTGTGGACCCCAATGTCGACCTGCACCACACTAGATCTATTCCTCCGCGGTCCCGCAAGAAGGTTCGCTTTCTACCTTCTTGATCATGTGTACATCCACCTATGTTGTACATTCTCTTATGTTCATCTTCGTCCTTCTCCCGTGTTGCTCGTCCACCCATTCTCGTGTTTGCCTAGCTTAGGACGTACTTTGTCCTAAGTATAGGGGGGTGGACGAGCCGAGTGTTCTTTCATCGTTCCATGTCATCACTCTTGTTGTTGCCTATACTTAGGGCTTCTTTTACCCTAAGTATAGGGGGAGTGGTGCGTATATCCTCTGATCTATTCTTCTATCTTCAGATCTCTTTTCTTCTTTTCTTCTTTTCTTCTTTTCATTTTCTATCTTCTTCATCTATCAAAAAGGTGCCGCCCTTGTAGACAGTTTTCTATACTTAGGACGTACTTTGTCCTAAGTATAGGGGGGTGCGCACCCCGAGTTGTTTCATTCATTTCGATCCTCTCCATTGTCTCCTCTTCTTGTCTATACTTAGGGATATCTTACCCTAAGTATAGGGGGAGACAACCCGAGTACGATCTGTTCATTCCCACCCTTGACCCTCCCTGCTTTGTGTACAGTCTGCTATACTTAGGATTATTTGATCCTAAGTATAGGGGGGACGGTCAACTTCTCATTGATTCATTCATTTATTCTTTAGATTTTCCTATACTCAGTACGAGTTATGTCTTCTCTTTTCTCTCTGATCTATGAGGACATAACTCAAGCTAAGTATAGGGGGGTCGTATATACTACGTATATACTTTAGCCATAACTCGTACTTTCGTATTTTCTTAATAAATATGGCTAATAATTCTTTAAAAATTCTTTAAAATTCATTAAAAAAGCCTTAATAAAAAGATGTGATTATCCCTCAAATTCTTTTTGTAATTACTGATTAATAAATCAGGTGAAAATGTTTTTTGCAAAATGTTTGAAAAATAGTTTTAAAATCTTTGTGAACATCTATTGAAAACTATTTTGAAAATATTTTGTTACATGTTTTCAACCTTTGTAAAAATGTGTGTTTTGTAAAATTTCTTTTCTTTGTGTGAAACAAAATGTTTGAAAAATGATTTGCAAATGGTTTGAAAAATGGTTGCAAAAATGTTTTGAAAAATCTATATATACTGTTTTGAAAACCTTTGCAAAATGATTTTCAAATGTGTGTAAAATGTTTGTAAAAATTATTTTGGACTATAGTTTTCAAAAATTGGGTGTAAATTGTTTTCAAATAAGTTTGAGGAATATACACGTCACACCAAAATCCACTATATATATCTATATGTATAAAATTGACCACTTACCCTGTAAATTCTTAAAATCCATTTCTTGTTTATATGAAGAAGCACTCCCGTGTACATAGTTTTCACCTTGTTTTCAGCCAAAATCTTTTTGTTTTCAAAATTCCCAAAAACATTTGCAAAACTAAAATCCAAAAACATTTGAAAAAAATCTTTTTGAAAAAAAAATTGCATCTGCATGCATCATATTTTCAAAAATCCATAAAAAGTTCAAAATCTTGAAAATTGCATCACAAAAATATTTTCTGCATTCCATTGCATAGCATTCGCATTTTTCGGATTGAGTTTGATAGTTGAACAAGTCTAAGTAAAAACCGGAGATTGTAGCTTGATTGGACCTTAAAATCTACCTAATAACAGGAACCTTATAGGAACTGGGTTTGAGGTACTTCAGGTCTAGTTGATTTAATTCTTTGAGGATCAAGGGACTTGGTTCAATGGATTCTTGACTGCCTAAGTAGAGTATTTCGGAGCACACGCACGACTCTTGTTGATAATGACCTAACTTGGACACCTGCACCTTTCACATGGCTCAACTCAGTTGGAGTGGTGAGGGGATTGGATTTGCCGGTATGAGACGCACACAAGTGGAAACACTTGTCCTCCTCTAGGGAGGGAAGTGCACCCCAACCCGTCCAGTGATTAGGAAGTCTAAAGACAGGAGGCTGTGGGTTGCGATAAAGCTTCAAAAGAGGGATAGTCTACTGGCTCAAGAGGAAAAACTCCTTATGTAAATGCTGCTGTGAATAGTATTTCAAAAAAAAAAGAAAAAAAAAGAAAAAAAAAGTCAGGCATGTACAAAAATAAAAAGCCTGCAAAGTATTTACATATGTTGTAAAGTCAATAAGCAAGCTTGAGTTCCAAAGTCATATCATGTGAGCCTGCAGCTGGATGACTTTACTACACTGGTCTTGCATCCTCGGATAGGTAGCTACACTAGCTACCGTCCATTCTTCTCTTCACCCCCTCCTCTTGAGCTGGTTGCCACTTGAACTTAGAAGGGAATACCCCGCTCCTCGAGGATGGAGTTGCTGGATTGGGGAATCATTGGGTTGTCGTACTGGAGAAGTCAGTCGCTTTGTCATTCTAGTTGGGGAGAGCCACCATCACTTACACTGTACAAGTCAGATTCATAATCGTAAGGGTTTGCGTATGAGTTGAAGTATTTCTGACCTGGCTATTGAGGAAACTTGGACAGAGTTTTGGGATTCTCAAGGGCTGTTGAATTTCAAACACGGCTCTCACTAAGGTTCCGCCCGCACTAAATCTCCAGAGGTCCGACTTAAGCTCCAAACTTTGATTTTGTGAAGACAAATTTGATGATCAAATAAAATCCCTCTTTCTTCTTTTTCTTTTCTTTATTTTTCTTTTTCTGCACTTATTGCATAAGTGTTTGCTAGGGACTAGAAAAGGCAAGTATAGGGGGATGATGAATCCACGTTTCATCATCTTTATTCTATCATTTTGGCCTTAAAAACCCTAGTAAATGCGTGTAAATAGGCTTAATATAGGCATTTTAGCATTCATGCATATGTGTGTAAATATTGTATAAAATGCGGTTTTTAAAGCCAAAATTATAGAATAAAGAAAAGAAAAGAAAAAGAATAAAATATTGTAAATATTTTATGACCCGAAACCCCGAGACCTAGGCATCTTGATGAATAGGTCGACAAGGAATAAAGTAGGGGGAGATAAGGGCAGAAATACAGATAAAATACCTATACATTCTATTCATTCTTTATTCATTTTGGGACCTATTTTTGGTTCCACTTTTTGTACATAAAATAAAGAAACTTTGTACATGAAAGTTGTAGATAATTTTATAAAGAAAAATACAAAATTGATTTCACAGAAAAATAATGTACAGATAAAAAGTTATGGTCTGAATAAAAATCCAGAATCCCAACTTCCCAGACCCGTATCTCACAAATAAAAACTCCAACTGCAGCGTACTCACCTTTAATTGTATATAGAAGAAAATAAGCTAATTAATGGTGGTGGTTTCGCATTTGGCGGAACTACGGTTTGAAAGTTGAGTTTTGGACCCCTGTTGTATAGCTATACTGATTAAAATATTCAATTTATTATTTATTTATTATTTTTACAATTTTATATTTTTATAATGTTGTAAATAATACTTATAATAATAATGTACATTAAAATAAGAATAAAAACCTAAATAAAAACAAAAATAAAATACTTAAAAATAAAATACCTAGATACAACACCTACATACATACTTATACATTTTATACTTATATTTTATTTAATATACAAAACATATCAGAAAAATAAAATAAAAATATAATTATGTGTATAAAAGTATGTTATAATTATATAATATAATAAACAAAAATAAATAAATTAAATAGATAAAATAAAAAATAAAAGAACAAAATACATAGATATAGATACCTATAGGGGTATAAATGCAAACGTGTAAAAATATACTTCATAAAAATAATTAAAAATCATAATAAAATAATTTATAAAAAAATAAACATTTTTTATTTTATAACCAACCTTTAAATAATTCATTTCCTATTTTTTATTGAATTTATAAGAATTTTTGCCAAGGTTTTTTCTGGTTGGTCCACGTGGACCAACCAGATCTCTTCCTTGGTTGACCTCGGTCAACTCTCTGACCGAGGTCTGGCTGCTGTCAGAGATGAGTTTTCTTGGACTTCGCGGATTTTTGGAGGCCGATTCTTTCACCGTTTGAGGTCGGTCTCTTCACGAGATTTGTAGTCCTACTAGTGAACCTACACGCCCAGGCATTGGCTTGACGTTTTGACCAAAGCCTCGCCCGTGATCTCTCCTTGAACTTCACGCCATGACCATGTTTCAAAAACCGCCCAGCTACCCCCATTTGATTTTGAACCCTTTTGACCCAAGTTGGACCCTTGCTTTGGAGCTCGGGATTGATCCCGGTGACAGGGGGATCTCCAGCTCCTTCGCGCAAGGTCGGGCGAGGACCGGGAGGCGCTCCAACCACCTCATCTCCGGCCGCCGCCGTGAGGTCTCTTCCTCTTGGTTTCCAACCAATAGAGGTGGTTTTCGTTTCTGTTCCTTTGTTTTTTTTATGCTGTAGGTTAGATCTAGTGTTAGGATTAATTCCATCTCCTCATTCTTCTGTTTCGTGGTCCATTCGCCGCCATATACCCCCTCGCCGGAGCTTGCTCCGGCGAGTGCCATTTTCGCCATACACCGCCATCCACCAACCCGCGTCGCGCTGGAGCTTGCACTTCCTTTGCTGCTGTGTTTTTATTGTCGATTGCAGGTTCCAGGAGAGGCAAGCGTGCCTCGATTTTGCTCAAGAACTGCCCAGGTCATTGGAGGAGCGTCAACTCGCCGAGACCATTCGTTGGTCTTTGGCCTCGTTCAGACCACCTGGGAGTTTCCCCGGGGACGTGGGAGAACGTTCATGATACCAGCGGGACTCGGGGAGGAAGGGAGCACAAGCGCCATCGATTCCTAACTCGCCGCCGGCGAGTTCTTTTACTGTTCTTCCACCGTCGTCGAGCGCCGTTGGATTCAAGGCCAGCCCCAGATTTATTAGACGTCGTCGGATCTCGTGCGCTCTCAGCCGTTGATCGCCACCGCGGGATCAAATCTCGGGCGTTCCAGCCCAACCGTCATCGCGCGTGGCGCGCCTGCCACGCGTATAAGTGGCGACGACCAGCCGTTAGATCTCGCGGCTTGGGTAATTTTGCTTCTTTACCCAGGCCATTCTTGTATTTAGTATTTAAGTATTAAAACTTACATGTGCTGCTTTAAAACTTTGTAAAAATTGCATTCAGACCCCCCTAGTTTTGTAATATCACGCTGGTGCCCCTGCCAGATCACGTGCATAGGGCGCGTGAATTCTTGGCATTTTTGCGGGGGACCCCTTGCGTCTTTGAGCATTTCGATTTAGTCCTGCAAGTATTTTCTTTAGTTATAATATTTCTGAAATATTTGCGCAGAGGCCCTTACGTTTCTGATAATTACGCAAATGCCCCTGCCAGGCCTTCCATTTTGTTGCTTAATGAATTAATTTGAAGCACCATTTGAAATCCAAAAATTCCCAAATTTTGAACTTAAGCACCTGGGAACTTGTACTTCCACGCCACAATTTTAGTTTTTGTTTTTATTTTGTTTTTATATTTATTAAAAATCAAAAACATGCTTTTTGTGCACTGTCTAGCTTAGAAAATCACTAAAAAATATAAAAACCCTTCAGAAAAATCCCAAAAAAATATATTTTGTTCCTTTTAGTTTGTTTTAATTTCAGACCAAAAATCATTAAAAAATACAAAACGAAACTCCTAAAAATTGCAAAACTCTAAAAACCGTCATAAAAATTTATAAAATTCATAAAAAATCCAAAAATAATGTTTTCTTTTCCTGAATTGTCTTTGTTTTATTATCTTTAAGTGAAAATTAATTTGGAGAATTTTTGTTACTGTTTGCTATTTTATTTCTCCATTTTAAGTTTCGGCCTTGCATTTTATTCACTGTTTGCTTTATTTCGCTAATTAAAAATACCAAAAACATTCTAAAAATTACCCAAAAATCACAAAAACAGTAAAAAAGTACAAAAAGACCAAAAAGACTTTACTTGCTTATTTTTGAGTATTTTTATCTATTTTTATAAATACTCTAGCTTGCCTTTTATTGCATTGCTTTTATATTCTATTATTTGAAAAAGAAAATAAAAAAATATATAAAATATAAAATATAAAAATCAGAAAATTAAAAACCAAAATACAAAAATATAAAATTAAAAATTAAATAAAAAAATATAAAATTAAAAACCCACAAAAAATACCATAGTAGACACTTGACCACATTCACACACAAGTACACTTTTGAGCATTCGTGCCCCGTTCTACCTGTCTGCTCCCTGTGTTCGACCTCTACACATACTTGCACTATACACATCTTGTTGTAGAGTTATAATAAATTTTAACTCCGCACATTTATTTTCATTGCTTGATTTATCTGTTGTGGGTTAATTGTTGTTTGAATAGGGATTTTCGAGCGGTCACCGCATCGACTGCGGTTTCGCCTTGTGAAACCGTACGACCCTCCATTTCTCCTGTTCAACAGGTCCCCACACCTTAATAATTCTGCCTGTACCTATAGATCGGTAATTGGACTAAGAATAAAAAGCTAATAAAATAGTCGATCCACTACCTTCAAGCCTACGCGCCACAGCCCTCCCTGCCAAGCGCTGCTCCTGAACTCGATTTGTCGAGAGGAGGAGGGGTGAGCCTAGACCGGACCTTTGGATCGGAGGCTGGTGGTCGACTAAACATTCTTTCGAGTAGAACTGCTGCTTAGGGCTCGGATTTCCGCTTGCATCATTTAGGTAGTTTTATTTCTGTATTTAAATTTCTGCGCGGATCATATTGCATGTAGAGTGCTGGAGTAAGTACGCATTTTCTATCTCTGCATGCATCATCGTGTTTGATCGTGCATTGGCTTTTTCGACTTCCTCCCCCTGTTTTCGACTCAAATTAATCAAAGAGGAAATCAAAAAGCTCGTTAGGCGTTTATTCTTGAAAATATCCAAAAAAATCACAAAACCAAAAGTTAAAAAAATTGGGACTGCTAATTGAACTTGACTCTAAAATCAAACGTAATTGATTCATATCATTGTATTGGGAGAGCAATCCCCTCATTGTCTGCGCTTTTACTCGCTCGCGTACACACTAAGGAGTAGTGCCCAAATCCTATTCAAGCCTCCTAAGTGTTTGTACAACTTTGTCTTATCACCTAACTCTTAAAATTGAAAAGATAAAGACCGAATCTCATGCTCTTCACTTTATGTTGAGTTGGTGAACTGGGGGTTTGCTTTGTGGTTTGTATGTCTTTGGTGTGAGTCAGTTACAATCATCTTCGTGAATCATTAGCAGATACATTCTATCTCTATCCTTTTCTCCCTCCCTTCTATCTATCTCTCTTTCTCTCTCCATCCCTCACCCTCTCTTTTCTTTCCCACCTTCTATCTATCTCTCTTTCTACTCTCCCACCCTCCCGCCCTTCATTTCTCTTTCTTCATGATGGGTCACTTTCCATTCCAGCCAGATTCTGCGGCTTCTTATCTTCATGCCCATCACTCCCGTCCACTCTCTTGGGAGGTCGGAACCCCATCTGATTTCTCATCATCTCCCTACCCACCCTCTTTCTCGGGACATGCTGTGAGTGAAGCCCGAAGAGACCAGATTGACAAAATACGAGACACAGGTGTTCACCTTGCTGAGATGAGAGTGCATCCCATAGGCGATCATATGGTGCAGTTGCGAGCTCTAGCTGACTTTTATCCTAGGACATTGGATGAGTACACAGATCAGGAAGTACAATCCGCTTCCACTCTGAAACCCTTCGTCCTGGGTTTAGAGTTAATTGATCTACTGCCTAAGTTTTTAGGGGAAGTGCACGAGGAACCTTACTTGCATATCGAAGAGTTTGAGGATATTTGTGGATCACGATCATATTCTGATATAACTTCTGAGGACATGATGTTGATCACCTTCCCATTTACACTTCAAAGTAGAGCCAAGAGTTGGCACAGACGATTGGGAAGGAAGATTACTACATGGGGAGATTTACGATCATTATTTTTGAAGAAATTTTACCCCCAGTGTAAAGTAGAAATGATGCGGTCATGTATTCGTGATTTTTCAGTTAACCCCCAGAAGCCATTGATAGATTCATGGTTGAGGTTATGAGAACTATTGAGCCGATTTCCTGATCATGGATTTTCGATGACTGACCTTATCCATATCGCCATGAGGGGGAGGACCGCAGAGCAAATTGCATATGTCATTACCTTGTGTGATGGTTCACACCATTGTCCTGACCTGGATTTAGTTGAGACCATCTTGGGAACACTTTCCGATCTTTCATATACACTAGATGATTTATTCGGGGCAACACATGAGGGAGAGATGACAACAGTTGAGTGTGTGACACACCATGCCGATCTTGATAGCACACACAAATCAGAGGATATGGATGCTACTACTTCTCATTTGATGGATGTGTTGCCTACTGTTGTGAATTCCCATAGCCGGACATTGGTTGAGGACCAATTGGATTTGCAGACAGATTTTGAGCCAGTCCCGCTCTGTCACTAGAAGATTCTTTGATTCTAGATCTGCTAGGATCCCAAGAGACACAGGAGGAGCCCACATTTCAGCCATCCTTAGAGTCATTTCAGTGTCCATGTCCAGTTGATTCAGTGTCTTGTTTTCAGGAGATCTTCTCAGACTCAGAGATACATTTTGATCCATCTCAACGTAGAGAGCTTGATGAGGGACCGATTTTGGATTTTACAGACCTTGATAGTCCCGTATTTGAGCCTTGTGTCCTCCCATTTGATGAGGTCGATATATTTTTCGAGGACCTGATTTTCGACAGCATTGCTCCCAAGTTCCCTGATGATTCCACATTACTCCCCAAGGGTTATCTGCGGGAGGATGCCATGTACCATGTGTACTCGGTCTCACTTTCTAAGAGTGCATCCGATCTGGCGGATCACGAGACCGAGTTTTCTGATATTTTTGAGCACGAGTTTGATGTTTCTCTCCTCGACGACCCTCACGAGGATGATCCGATCTTTGAGGTATTCGATGATTTCATTGATTTGTCTACATTCCATTCATCGGATATCAACCTTTATAGCGAGTCTCCTGATCATGACCTTCCATATCTATTCGAGACGGTGATTAACATGGAAGATTCACAGACAGATCCTTACTTCTCCACGTTCGACTTCTTCGGCTCTGCCCTTTTACTCCATACAGATCTTGAGCCGACGATTTCTTTTGTGTTACCGGAGCCCGACTTCATCTGCACATATCTTTACCCGGTAGCAAACACCCGCCTGACTGTTTATCTGGGTGTTATCATTTACTCTCTTGACTCTATTGACCTCGTTGTTGTTCTCCCTCTGAGACTGCGACGACAGTACGGTATTCGCCTGACAGATGCCGTCCTGAACCTTGACATGGTGTTATCCAACATTTGCGCCCAGCTAGGGGCGTAAACTCTAGCGCTTGTTGAGAGGCACCTCAACACTGATCGACTCACATCCGTATAGACCATCCGTCCATATCATACTTTCTTTCTGTCTCACACCCCATATCCATCTCATGATCATTCCATACTTAGGGTGTACTTTACCCTAAGTATAGGGGGTGTGAGATTTGTGATTATTTATCTTATTCTTTTTACCTCTGATTGCTGCCTATACTTGGGGATATTTTACCCCAAGTATAGGGGAGGTAGACTCTGTACATTCATCTCCTCGGTTATCCCCTTGTGTACAGTCTTCTATACTTAGGATTACTTGATCCTAAGTATAGGGGGATCACCGACTTCTATTGATTACATTCTTTTATTCGTCGCTGTAGTATACCATTCTTTTCACTTCTCTATACGCCGCACGAGTTATGTCTTACTTTCCAGCTCTTTGATCACTATGAGGACATAGTTCGAGCTAAGTATAGGGGGGTGTTGTATATATTATATATATACTTTAGCCATAACTCGTATTTTCATATATATATATATATATATATATATATATCTATCTATATTTAATATGGCTAAAACACTGTGTAAATACTCAAAAAAATTCTCAAAAAAAAAACTTGTAAAAAAACTAATTACTAAAAAGATGTAGATATTTCCTCAAAATTCTTTTTGTATATACTGATTAATAAATCAGGTTAAATATTTTAAAATATTTTGAAAGTAGTTTGAAAATCTATTTGAAAAATCTTTTGAAAACTATTTGAAAAATGTTTGAAAAATATTTTCAACCTTTGTAAAAATATTGTGGATTGTAAAATTTTTTTCTCTTTGTGTGAAATAAAATTATTTTGTAAAAACTATTTGCAAATGTTTGGAAAATGGTTGAAAAATTATTTTGAAAATCTATATATACTGTTTGAGAAATATTTGCAAAATAGTTTTCAAATGTGTGTAAATGTTTATAAATTGTGTGAAAAGTTATTTTGGACTATAGTTTTCAAAATTATTTGTAAAATTATTTTCAAATAAATTTGAGGAATATATGCATCACAAAAAAAACTGAATCAAAATTAAAAAAAAAACCACTCTGTATATACTTGTATAAATTACTCAATTTGTAAATTCTTACATCTCATTCTTGTGAAATAATCAACTCACTCTTGTGTAAATATGTATCTTTTCCCTTATTAAAAAAATTCTTGTATATACGTGTATATATTACTAACTTTTTGCATAAAAAAACTTTTTGCATGTGCATCGTCATTTTTCAAAAATCCATAAAAATTTCAAAATTTTGAAATTTTTTTCACAAAAAGATTTTCCTTGCATGTACATATTTTCTTGCATTTGCATGAGCATTTTTCAGGATGATTTTGACATTTAGACTAAGTCTGAAATAAATTTGAAGAATGGAGCTTAGTTGGATCTTAATCCACTTAATTTTAGAGGAACCTTATAAGATTTGGAGTTAAGACTTTTCAGGTCCTAGTGACTTAATTCTTTGAGTCCATAAGACTATGTTCACATGTCATATTGATGAGTCTAAGTAGAATATTTAACAACACACACATTATTCTTTCAGACCTTGGCTTACCTTGGACATTGCACTTTACACGTAGCTCTTCATGGATGTGGTAGTGAGGGAGCAGAATCTTTTGGCTTGGGGTAGCATACGAGGGTAGTACATTTAGGCGGAACCTCTCGTCCTCCTCTAGGGAGGGAAGTGCGTCTCAACCTAGTTTGGTGATGTTGAGGTCTAAAGACAGGAGATGTGGGGTTGCAATAATGCTTCAAAAGAGGGATAGTCTACTGGCTCAAGAGGAAAAACTCCTTATGTACATGCTGCACCTTGTATATATTTCAAAAAAAAGAAAAAAATAGAAAAAATGAAAAATCTCCAAAAGTGGACAGGCCTGAAAGAAAAAAAAATGCATGCCGGAGTGTATATACAAGTGAAAAAAAGGAGAATAAGAGCTTCAGAGTCATATATTTGTGAGCTTGCAGCGGGTAACATGGCTACACTGGTCATGCATCCAAGGATAGGTAACTACACTGGTTACTGTCCATTCTCTTCTCCATCCCCTCTTCTTGAGCTGGTTGTACTTGAACTTAGAAGGGAATATCCCCGCTCCTCGAGGAAAGAGTTTCCAGACCGGGTTATTTGAGTTACCTTGTTGAGAGAGGATGTTTCTTTGCTACTTTTGAGATGAGGAGCTATATTTCACTTACACGTACAAGTAAGAATTCATAGTCATAAGAATTTGTGTCTATAGATTTGTTCTGATCTGACTGTTGAGGAGACCTGAAAAGGAGTCTTATGGAACTTAGGGGCTGTTAGGTTTTAATTCCATGTCCCATTAAGGTTCCGACACATTAATAATCCAAAGGTCCGACAGAGCTCCAGACTACATTTTTATGAAGATGAGTTTGAAAGTCAACATTGTTCTAACTTCTTTCCTTTTTCTTTTCTTTATTTTCATTTTCACTTATTTTCCAAATAAGTGTTTGCTAAGGGACTAGCAAAGGTAAAGTATAGGGGAATGATGAATCCACGATTTATCACCTTTATTCTTTTATTTTAGCCTCTTTTCCTTAGTCAAATACCTGTAAATACCCATTAATTTCATAAAATTACCATTTTGCATGCATTTTTTAATTATGCATTTTTAACACTTTTTGTACATAAATAAAAGAATAAAGAAGAAAAGAAAAAGAAAAGGATGAATTTATGCAATAAATACAGACTGACCCAAACCCCGAGAGAAGGTCAAGACTTGACCTGATCGACCAGGAATAAAGTAGGGGGAGATAGGGTCGTTTGTCAGAAAAATCAAAAATATCTTGTAAATATTTTTCATGTATATTTGTAAAAAACTTACATTATTTTATTTGTACATAATTTGACCTCAAACTAATTACTTCTGTAAATAAAAGTTGTAAATAAAATTATGTTGTAAATAATAAAAATATTTGTAAATTAAAATATTGTATATATTGCAAATAATTACACCCAGAAAAAAGCCGCAAAGCGATAATTAAAACATCAATTCCGGCTCCATACAGGCTCAAATAGAACCAAACTCACTTCCATCATACTCTAAATTAAATTATCTTTCAAATGGCTGTGGTTTCATTTTTTTGGAGTTACGGTTAAAAAGTCGGCTTTCTGGGGTGCATTGTGCAGTTTACCCATATATTTATTGTATATATTTTATTTATATTTATTTTTAAACATAATGTACATAATTGTAAATATTGTTTTCATTAAAAATAAAATTAAAAAAACTAAAAATTAAAAAAAATCTTTTATAAAATTTATTTCCTTATTTGTACCTATATATATTGTATTATGTGTATATAATATATGTAATAAACTAACTTCCTTTTATAAAAACCACCAAAAAATTTTAATTATCTAACATTAATTAATTAATTTAATTTAATTCCGAATTTTGTATGTAATTATTTATTTTTATTTAATTTATTTGATTTTATAACATGCCATATATATTAGATTTGATTTCATGCCTTTAATGGCAACCATTAAGGTGGCTAATTAATTTCCAATTAATTAATTAATTTAATTAATTTATTTATTTTGAATTTCATAATTAATTTTTTAATTAATTTATTAATTTAATTATTTTATTAATTCACCCAATAAAAACTTTCCACATTTGTCCATACCTTCCTTTTTCATTTTTTCTCTCTTTTTAATGGGCTCCTCCTCCCTCATTCACACTTGATCGATCTTTGGAGGAGAGGAGCCCGATTTCCGAGAGGTTTCTTGTTGAAGAGGGTCCTAGCTTCTGATCCGGTCGGTGACAGCGACTTGAGCTTCGTCGAGGCCATCATGGCGTGTCCGAACCTCAAGGTGAGATCCACTCTTATTTCTTCTCGTTTCTCTTAGATAAATTGTAGGCTTAGATTTTAGCGTAGGTGTAGTGATTAGATCATAGAATTAAAAAAAAATCTCCACACTTTTTCGCCTGACACCGATTTTTCATCTCATCTCGTGATCTCCGCATTTTCATTTCTACCTCGCATAACTTCTCACCTCCGACCACGCACGGTGGTCGGAGTCTCGGATCCCTCTCCCGCATCGCCGAGATCCGCTCATTCACCGTTCCTATTTTTGTATAAAAATAAACAAAATAATAAAATATTTTTTCATGTTATCTCACAGTTGTTTTTGCAGAAAGAAGTAAAAAAAAAGGAATAAAATTTTTATCTTTCTTCTTTATCTAACCTTTGTTTTGCAGGTTAAAGAAATAATAAAAAAACATTCTTTTATCTCTAACTTTTGTTTTGCAGGAAAATACAATAAAAAAATAAATAAACTTTTTATTATCTCTAACATTTTGTTTTGCAGGACAAGGAAAATATGAAAAAACATATAAAAAATAAAAAATCTTTTCCTCTCAATTTAACTCTGCTATTTTAAAAAAATGAAAAAAAATATATTTTCTTTCCTTTATTATCATGTCTGTGCATACAAATAATAATAAGAAAAAAATAAAAAAAATAAAAAAATTTGCAGCAGCAGCAGGACGTCACCCCTGCCGCCCCACCCCGCAGGTTCACGGCGGTTGCGCCGTCGCTCCCCACCCCCGCGCCTGCGCCATCTCTCCCAGTGCGCGGGCGCCGCCCCCCGCGGCAGGGCCCCCCTCCGCGCGACTCCAACCGGCCGTCTGGGTGACCCCGCCCTTCTGCGCCGACCACCCGCGCCCCCGGGCGCCTGCTCCGCCTCCACAGACCTCAGGCCGACCGCGGGCCCGTGCCCGCTTCTCCAGATCGTTGCCTCTCGCCACGCGAACAGCGACGCGCGATGGCAACCTCCAGGCCGCAGCGGTCCCGCCCAAGTCCCCTCCGCTCCAGATCCCAGCGCGCCTCCCCTCTCACGCGCGAGCCCTCCGCGCGCGGTTGTGCTGCGCTCACGTCGGCACCCCCGCGCCCTCCTCTTTCCCTCACCGCCTCGCCCTCTTGCCAGCGGCGTGCTGTGCGCCCCGCCTGCTCCCTCCAGCGGCCTCCGCCTCCCTCATCCTTGGTGGGCGGCGGCCGTGTCTCTTTGTGCCTCCTTTGCTTGCTTGGAAAGAAAGAACGAACATAAGAAAACCCTAGGGAGAGGGGGAGTTGAAAATAATAAAAAAAGGGACAATTGCAGACAATCCTCTGAAGGTTTCCCAAATTGGAAAGAGGCCCCCAATCCAGAACAACACATGCAAGGGATGCTCCCACTGGGTAATTTGCTCTTTTCCTCCTTCATTTTGTCTCTGATATTCATTACATGTAAGAACTTCGCATGTTTGTAATTATGGTCCCTATTTCTCAAGCATAAACTTTGCATGCTCTTTGTGATTAAATAAATGTTTTTATTGATCTGAAAATTTTGTAAAAATTTGTTGTATGCTCCTGCTATAGTGCTTGCCATTGTATAAAGTTTTCATCGAATTTTATTGTTATTTTTTATTTTTTTAAAAAAATCAAAAACATTGTCTTTTTGCGTATCCAAACTTTGAAAATTCATAAAAATTCGAAAAAGTGTCTAAAAATTCCAAAACAATTACTGTGGATGTATTTTAATCTCTTTTAATTTCTGACCAATTTTTGTGCATTTTCTATTTATAAAATTCTAAAAATTGCAAAAAATCGAAAAAAATCTTAAAAATCGTAGAAACTTATAGAAAAATCCATAAATTCTGATTTTGGTCTCTATTTGTAGATATTGTCTTGTATTTTATATTAAAAATATCTTAGGTATTTTGAGCTCTTAAAGGATTTTTAAATTGAAAAATACCTCTGGCTGTGAATAGTCTCTTTATTTTCCACTGTTTTATTTTTAGAAAATAATAAAAACATTAGAAAATTATGAAAAAAATTACCAAAAATATTTTAACATATATAAAACGCAAAAACATTTTCTTTTTAATTTTCTGTACATTTTTGGTTATTTTGAAAAATACAAAAGAGTATTGTGCGTACATTTTTGTGCATATTGTTCTTATTCGTTTTTCAAAAATAAAAAAAATAAAAATCTAAAAACCACTAAAAAAATCTTTGAAATTTGACTACTTAGTTTTTTCAAACGTGCTCCTTGTGTTCGACCCTGGTCGCTATACCAGGTAAAATGAATAGCGAAAAGCCGCTTACATTGTTTTATTGATATACCTTTTTTCGAGTGGTTTTAATTATTTTCTCGTTGACCGAATCCCACGGTTGAGAACGACGGCATCTTTTTGCATATTATTATCCATCTCGATCGTACGATTTTCATGTCACCACTTCATCATCCCTCAGCTGACTTGAGGTCCTTTCTTTCACCCATTAGATCATGTGCTTGATCTGAAGACATATATTCTTTCAAATTTAGATATACATACAGAGATGGATCCTACAGGAAAAGAGAAGGGACCACAACATCCATTATAGCCACAGCCAGAGCAGGGCCAACAAGACTAGAATCCAGTGAATGCCCAGCTTCTCGCCTCCATTCAGATAATACAATAGTAGATCACCGACCATGCATTGGCTCAGGTCGCCATCTAGGATATGCTCATTGATCCGAGGAGAAGGAGAGAGAATCCAAGAGGAGGAGGAGAAGAGGAAGAGAGAGCTGATGGAGGCCTAGGAGGTGAAGCTCGAGCAGAGAGGACCAAGCCCACACTCAAGGAGACATCTAAGCCCAAAGCAGGCCAAATGACCGAGTGGATCAAAATCCCTATGGTCCATGCACACTTCAGTTGAAGCCTCAACTCTCGACGCTTCTTCCCACCTTCCACAGGAACACTAATGAAGAACTTTATATCCATCTGCAATAGTTTGCATGCATCTGTGGTACAACCCACTACCTAAACATACTGGTTTGGCGTAGTCAAAATGATAACATTCCCATTCAGTCTTCAGGATAATACACTTCACTTGATTAATCATTTGGGGAAGGCCATCACCACCTGGGAGGAACTGAATCCACCTTTCTGCACAAGTTCTACCCTCTTGGGAAATTAAATCAGATGTGTGCCCGAATAGCCAACTTCACCCAAGCCACCCACGAATCCATTCATGAGGCTTGGGAGAGGTTTACTGATTTGCAAGAAAAAGTGTCCCCATCATGACATCTCGCGGACCAGTCCAATACAGTACTTCTTTGAAGGGCTTACAATTGAAAGCCAGAAGCTCATGGATGTCGCGCGTGGCGGATTGCATTTCAACAAAGATGAGGACGTCGTTTGGCAGATCTTTGAGGAAATGGCTGATAAAGAGGCCGCCTTGTCATCATCCTGTACATATCAGTGCTAGCCACACAATCTTCAGAAGCCAGTGCATATGGTATCTTCTCATGAGCTGGACAGAGACAAGAGATCCAACTTGAGCATCATAGGAAGCCACATGTCCAAGATGGATATTATTAAGAAACGGTCACATGACCTTGAGAAGCTTTTTGTAGTCGAACAGAGTACGCAACATCTTGATTAATTAGACCAGATCACCAAGCAGTTTGAGTTGCTTTTTGAGCACCATTAGTTCCTACCAATCGGTATCTGCATCGGCTTTGACTCCTGCTAAGATGAAGGAGCGCTCATTGCCTCAGCCTCCTCAGTAGAGTCCATCTCAACCAGCGGTTCAACACATGTACTATGTGCAGTCCCCGAGCCAACATCACCTCAGCATCCACATAAGCAGCTTGTGGTTTACCAACCCAAGCTCCAGATCTTAACAGATCCATGCTATCCTTCACCACCTCTCATTCAAAATGTGAATGGTGTGTGGATTAACGATGCACAACTGGTCCATCCTAGAGGACAACAATAGGGCCAATCTACAAGCAATCACGTATTCTCTCAACAATAAGTAAGGAGATTTGTCTAGAACCAGCCTCAACACCACCAACAATCTCTGCCTTATCATGGAAATTAGAGATAGAACCAGTACCTTCAACTGTAGTACCGTCAATACCAACAAAATCAGCAGTACTCGGTTGTTCCATATCAACATCAACCTCCTCAGTATTATATGCAACACCACCCTTCTCCTAAGTACCATAATCAATATTGATACTCGTAGCATCCACACCATTCCCACTCTTAGCGTGGCCAACACGCTGAACCATCCAGGGTTACTCCTGTAAACCCCACACTGGATTGCTTGGCTTAGTTGATGAAGAGCCTTGTTGAAATAAGCCAGAAGTTTGATGACCTCACCACTGCAAAAACTCCTATTCTAGCACAGGTTGAGGCAAACCCTAATAATTTTAAGAAGAAAAGTATGTTGTATGTGATGTTCTCTCTGGTCTAAAAGAGTCAGATGTGCATGACACTCTCTTGAGTGGTAGGACCATGCAACCAACTGCCACAATGAAGAGAAAGAATAAAGCTTCACCTGGTGAATCATCCTCTTCTGCATCAACCGATCTAGCAACCATGTCGGGTGAGGAAGAAGAAGATAGAGGTGAAGCAACATATTCAAAAATTCAAAAAAAATTAGAAAAATAAAAAACAACAAAAAGATAGCAACAACAAAAGCACCACCATGCCAGCTACGAAGGAGACCGCACCTGCAACCATCCTAATGCAAGCTGATGGAGCCCCACCCGTAGAATTTGGGTGTTCACCTCTTTTGGATGACCAGGCACAATTTAGTCATTCATTTGTACAACCAGATGTGGACACTAATTTTGATGTACATAAGAATAAAATTTCTGTTTTTGGATATGTAAATATTCCATTTCCAGATGCTTTGAGAAAATCCAAAATAATAGAAATTTAAAAACTACCTTATCTGAACCCGATGTGGTCGAAATTATTCATAACCTTGTTCTTGAGATTCCTCTACTTAAGGACATCAAGTACATGTCGAACATTAAGAAAGGTCTGAAAGAAGCATGTACTTCAAAGAGAAAGCCACAACGAGCCAAAGAAAGAAAAGCGACGCATATTCTGACTACAGCTACTGTGAATGTAATTAACAATCTCCTGAGTAAAAAGAAAGATATGGCATCTCCTCTAGTCAGATGCCAGATGTTCGATCAAGAATTCAATCGAACTCTCCTTGACAGCAGATTGTCAATCAACCTGATGCCTATTTCACTACTCAAAGAATATGGGTTGGGACTGCTCAAGTCCACAAGAATGATTATGTAATTGTCAGATAAAACAAATAAGTGGTCCTGAGGCATCCTGGAGGATGTAATCGTCACCATTCAAGGAATGCAGTTCCCTGTGGAATCCATAGTGCTCGACATGGACACCCCGGCTCCTTTACCACATACCCCGATAATCCTGGGATGACCGTTCCTTATAACATTCGAAGAAGTGGTTGAATATGACACCGAGCAGATCAACTTTCATTTGAGCAGCGACAAGGTGCCCATTGAGACGATCCAAGTGCCAAAATCGTCAGAATCTACATCATACAAGAGCGAGCCTACAGAATAGAGAACATAAGACTATGATTTCTGGCAGAGATCATAGATACAAACCTTTTTATGAATGATAGTGAGAACCGATTTCCTCTCCATGGAGGGAAGAGTAGACAACACAATCGAGTTCCCAGATGTCTTTGATGATGAGATTTTTGCTGAGTTGCCTACAGAATACATTGTTGGCCACCTGTCCTTGGCAGAGCAGGAGGAAATCGTTGAAAAAATTTTTGTGAACAAGGTTCTGTCATTGAAGAATTCCGTGTAGCATTGGATTCAGATCTTACACTGCCAATGGTGGACACATTACAATTGAAAGATCCAACACCATCGCTCTGCACAGTAGCTGAAGTCACCACTGAAATAATTCAGACCCCACCTGAGCTCAAGCCACTTCTAGCAAACATGAAATATGCCTTCCTTGTGGGTGCGCAGAACATGTTTCCTGTGATAATCAATTCTCAGCTGACATATGAACAAGAATCTCATCTACTCGAGGTTCTAAAAAGAAACTGCAAGCCCATAGGCAGAAAATTTCAGTTCTCCATGGGATCAAACCCTCATTGTACTTGCATCACATATACCTTGAAGAGGACAACAAACCACTGAGAGTTCCAGCGCAGACTAAATCCAAATCTCCTAGAGGTTGTTATGAATGAAATACAAAATGGTGTGATGCGTTAGTCATATATTATATCTCCACTCGAAAGGGGTGAGTCCCTTGCATGTTGTGCCAAAGAAATCGGGGATCATCATGGTGAAGAATGATAATGGAGAGGAGGTCGCAACCAGAGTTCTGATGAATCTCCATTTCATCACTTTTATTCTTTCATTTCGACCTTTAAAACCTAATTAAATGCATGTAAATATCATTATTTTGTATAAAGTAAACTTCATTATTTATTGTATAAATACTTTATAAAATACATTGTTTAAAGATAAAATAAAAGATTAAAGAAAAGAAATAAAAGAAATAAAATGCTAAAGGTATTTTATGACTCTAAACCCCGAGATCTAAGCATCTTGATGACTGTGTAGACAAGGAATGAAGTAGGGGGAGATAAGGATAAAAAACACAATAAAACCCCTAATTTTTATTCTCCAATATTGCATTTTCGAACCTATTTTATTCTTTATTATTCATACCTCAAATAAAGAAACTTTGTACATAAAAGTTGTAAATAAAAATACATAAAAAAATAAAAAAAATTATTTCACACAATAATAATATACAATGTACATTTTATACTCTGAAAAAGAATCTAAAATCCAAACTTTCCAAACCCATATCTTCTCCATATGAACTCAAAGTGTATCAAAATAACTTAAATTGTATATAACTTTTAATAAGCTATTTAAAGAAGTGGATTCATTCAATTTTGAGTTAAGATGTAAAAGTTAGGTTTTAGACCCCTATTGTATAGTTTACCTAAATAAAATATTTATTCTTTATAGTTTTTATAATTTTATACTTTTATAATTTTGCAAATATTATTTATAATATATGTACATATTTAGAATAGAATTAAATCATAAAAATATAACGAAATAAAATAATATACAAAAATGCATAGATGAATATACTATACTTATACCTATATAATATATACCTCTATTTGTTTAAGTATAAACATATATCAGAAAAAATACAACAAAAATATAGTTATGTATCTTTAAATAAGTTATAAATATAGAAATAATGTATATATAATAATAAAATCAAATATACGAAATAAAAATAAAATATACAAAACATAGGTCAATATACAAAATATTTTTCATGTTTAATTAAAAATTAAATAAATCATGTATTTTTTTTGAATTATTTCTATTTTTACTTCTGGTTTATCTTTTTATGGATGACGTGGCCCAATCAGGGCCCACCATACATTGACATGGGTCAACTCTCTAACCCCAGGTCTAGGTTGTCAGAACCTTTCGTTAACCCCTTCTTCTCAATTTTCTACACAATGATTCGTTGCTCGAGACCTGACGATTCCTTCTTGAGTCATCATCTCTATTTATCCATCGTCCGTGCCGACACCTCGTGTAGGGTTGAGCCTCATTGAATCACCCACTCCACCGTGATCTTCACCTCCCATTCCATCGTTTGGACATATACCCGAGCTTCCCTCTTTTTGATTTTGGTTCCCTTTATCCCTCTCTCAGCCCCTCGGATCTATCCCACCACCATGAGCGAGTTGACAGGTGGCTTATGGTGAGGTCTGTAGCGAGGAGGAGTGTGAAGGAGGATTTCCCAGCCCATCTCTGGTCATCTTGGCCATCAATGTTCCATCTCATGGCTTTCAGCCATTTGAGGTTCGTTTCTTAGCTTCTTATGTAGGTTTTAGCCCTAGTTTTCGATTCTGCATCTTTATTTTATGTTTTAATTACTCCATTAGATTAGGATTAGATTTAAACCTCGTTGAATCTCTAGAGCTCCAGCCACTGTGTTTTAATTCTATATCTTAGCCATTTTAGTAAGGATTTAAAGCCAAAAACGAAAGAATAAAGATGAATTGGTGATTCATCAACACTTAAATTCATTGTAAATATCTTTGTAACATTTAACTTAGTAGTTAGTTAAATTGAAATTATAGAAGTACAAATAAAATAAAATAAAATAAAAAGAAAATAAAGTAATATGTTAAACTTAAATTTTATGAGGAATAGTTAAATAGAATAAGACATACTTCTAGGAAAGTACCAAGAAAAAAGGCCTTATGCCTTAATTCTCAGTTAAGGGCCTCATATTTTGAAATGTTATAAAGAAGGCACTAAACTTTTAACTTGATGGTTTAACATCAAATGGAAGGGTAGCAGAAGCTTATAGAAGTATGTTTTGTGGCAAAAAAAGATCGAAGCCCACATTATTATTTGGGAATCGATGTAAGTTAGGACTCTTTTTGTAATTTATCCTATATCTTTTCCTTCCTTTTTTGAAATGACTCTAAATTGCGTTATATTATGTGTAATCCTATGCTGTTTTTCATTTATGTTTACACACACATTATATATGTATATGAAACACAAAGATATAGATTTTGTAATACATATGTCTATATTCGTATATGTCAGAAAATTTTGTAATCACATCCATATTTATATCTTCAAAAAAATAAAATGGTATCTATATCAATATATGTATTCGCAAAAGATATAAAAACACATATTCATATTAATTTCTGTATCCACCAAAATTTAAAATACATATCTGTATCTTCTTTAAAACAGATATAATTTTGGTCGAATATGGATATATCATTATCTGCTTGTATCCCTAATTCTCAGATATTTAAATAATAAAAAATTCTCAAAATTCTTCTTAACAATTAAAATTTCTCACAAATCTTCTATGTCTATAGATTTCCAAGCATGTTGATTGAATCACAACGAAAGTGATTTATCTAAGTAATAAAGAAAACTAGCTCAGTACATATACTCTTATCTGATCTACATGTACAAAAACTTCTTTGATTAAATATAATATATAAAGAATAAAACTCGATAATAACCGACATGTTTTTTCTATAGACATGTATATAATGAATCATAAATTCCATGTTCACGCTGAGGGGGGGGGGGGTGTTCGAGATGCTTGTTCTCGATTTCAGTACGTCTAAAGCGGAAGGCAGATGAGGCCACGTTTACTGTGACCAATGTTTATGGGCCTACGAGTTTGGTGGCGGGTTCCTTAGATGCAGATCTCTCAGAGGTGGGGGCACACAGAGACGAAGGTGTATGGTTGATTGGTGGTGACTTAAATGTGACCTTGGTGCCAGATGACAGGCCGTTGAGGGGGGGGGGTCGGGATGCTGGTTCAGAAGATTTCAGGAATAAAGTGCACACCTTAGGACTTACAGTGATTGATGCAGGGGTTGTACCTATACTTGGCAGAATGCTAGATCGAGCTCGAGATTGGATAGATTTCTCCTTTCACCTGAGGGAGTGGAATTTTTCCCCCTCTCTCGGGCATGGTCGTTGCCCCGGGCTCACTCTGACCATACGCTAATCCTATGGTCTTCGGGCATGATAGTTGAGTTCCTCGAGAATCACCCGCATCAATGCCGATCCTCACACTCCGACGGCAGCCGCAGCCCAAGCCGAATCAGCCGCAGCCGACATGGGCATCATTAGTGAGAAGTTGGACCGTCTCGAGATCCTCGAGAAGAAGGAGATGCAAGGACTGGCCCAAATGGACCAGATAACCAAGACCATGAGTGACCTAAAGACGTAGATTCTTCGCGTCCAGGAGGCACAAATGTCTACTCAGCAGCCTCCCAGGTCACGGGCTGATCTCAGCAGTAGCAGCTCAACCCAGCCCTCTGACTCTCACCGCCAGGTCAACCACATCCAGACAGAGCTGGTCCCGCTACTACAGTACTACCCGTCACAGCCACCTTCTCAAGACACTCAGATGGTGGTCTATCAGCCTGATCAGCCACTGGCAGTTCTACCTCCACCATCCTTCGAGCAGGAGCCATTGATGGAAGTCAATGGGATTTGGTACGATCGGTACCCACAACATCTCGGGATTCATTGTGATCACTCCGGATTCCCTTGGACTACTGGTGGCACCTCCTCCCAGCAGCAGTCTCCCGCTCAGGGCCATCAAAACAGCCAGCAGCCGCAGCAGCCCCAGTATGCCCAACAGCAGTACCAGCATGGTCCTCGTCCCGCCTATCAGGGACAACAATGGAGGCAGCGTCGGCAGCCTCAACAGACATACCCCCAGCCTCGTGAGCACTTCTCCTCCCAGCAGCAACCTGATAACTGAGTAATTCCGCAAGGGTCACCATGAAGGATATAAAAATGTTGTCGCTGAGGCGACCACTCATAGAATACCCATGTTAGCCAGCAATTAACCCACAATAAAAGAATAAAACAATTGAGTCAAAAATGTGAATTAATATTTATTACTACCACAAAATGTATAGTGAACAAGCATGTAGAGGTCGAACCACAGAGAGCAATACAAAAATGCATAAGCCTATGATGTGCATGTATCACAGAGTCATCCATGTGTGAAGCCTATTTTTGTGGGTTTTTATCTTTTATATTTTTTTTAATTTTTATTTTAATAATATAATTTGGTAATATATATATATATGTATATTTTATAGAATATAAATATATAGATGCATATGTATCCATAGAGAGTGAGTATATAACATATAATACATACATTATAGATATATATAACTAATAATATTATTATTTTTTTGTTTAATTTTAGGATTTTATATATTAATATACATATATATAAGTATATATAGATATATATATTTTTTCTTTTTTTATCGAGGAATATGTATATACAAAGGGGAGAGGGGAGTGATAAAATATTTATAAAAAAATATATAAAAATACTCAAAAATATAGAAATAAACACTTTTTGGGATTTTCATAATTTTTTACTTTTTTAGTGATTTTTGAGTATTTTCAAATTGTTTTTGGTATTTTCAAATGCTGAAATAGGGGAAACAGTGAAATAGGTACTGGCTGTAAGTAAAATAGGGATCAAAAAGAGCAAACAACCACAAAATTTTTCCACTCTATTTTTCAAATACAGATAATAAAATATAGGAGAAATAGGAGCTGAGTTTATATTTTATGATTTTTCTTTGATTTTATATATTTTTTTGAAGTTTTTGTGTATTTTTGAATTTTTAAGGTTTTCCTTTTGAGATTTTTAGGGATTTTTGGATTGACACTAAAATCGGTCAAAATACACACTAGAGATTTTTTTTGGAATTTTTCGAGGTCTTTTAATATTTTTTTGGTATTTTATAAGTTAGACAGTAAATAAAAGGCATGTTTTTTATTTTTAATAAATGCAAAAATACAACAAAATTAAAATAAAAAAATATGGCGTGCAAGGGTACACTAACAGGAGCTTATGTCCATTTTTGCAAAATTTTTCACGTTAATATCAAGCACAAAATAAATGGACAAAGCATACAAAAACATATGGTCTGGCAGGGGCATTTTTGCAATTAAAATATTTCTCAGGGGCATCCATGCAAAAATTACAACAGAAATAAACATTTACTTTTATTTTCGGGGCCATTTTACAATTAATAAAACCTGGCGGGGTTTAAATGCAAAAATCACGTGCCTCACGTGGGTATTGCACGTGAGGCGCGGAGGGACTAATATGCAAATATAAAAACATCAGGGGTCCTTCTGCAATTTTTACAAATTATTTACAACGGGGATTTTTATTTATAGAATTAAAACCTAAATACAAAAAGGCGGGGGGTTGTATTTGATATTTAACCCTAATAGGCGCGCGATCCGACGGCTGCCCTTCGTCCACTTGCCACGCGCCGCGCTCCCGTCGGCCGATGACGGTTCACAGATGACGGCTGAGGTTAGATCAGCCTCGCTGATCATACGGTTGATGCGGTGCTTCAACTAACGACGCTGGTTCGATCTGGGCCGACTCCTTTGATTTAACGGCGCTGGAGGTGCCTGGACGAACAAGGAAGAAGCTCGCCCCCAGCGAGCTTCGATCGTGAAGCTTTGGCTCGCCCGGGCGTCTCCCTCGCATCTGAAGTGCTCTGCTCGTAGCTGGTGACGTTCTGCGTCGACTGATGGTCTCATCACGGCTCCTGGAGGTCGGAATGGCTTGGACGAGGTCGGTGAAGAACAAGACCTCTAGGAACCTCTTCCTGGCTTGAATCGAGCCCAGATGGGCCTCTTCCCTCGTTTGACCTGCATAGGAAGAACCGGGGGAGCAAGGGCTACCTCCTCGACTCGGGGTTTGGAAGCTCTGCAGCGAAATGGAGTGAGGCAGAGGAGCTCCGACGAACGGCGGAGGTGGAGCTCCGATTTGCCAAGACCTGAGGTCCTGGGTTGAACAAATGTGTGCGATTGATGGAGAAAATGATGGGGTATGAAATGGGATGAACGTGGCTGTCGTACACAGGCAGGATCACAGTGAAGAAGTCGCCGGAGCGGAGCTCCGGCGAACTTCGAATTTTTGATTTTAAGCTACACCGATTAACTAAACACTAAACTAGCAACTAGAATCAAAAGCTAGCATTAAGACCTAACTAAAAAGCGATAAAAGAGCAGCTCTTATACCTGGGGGCCACCAGGGAGCAGGACGGACGCTGGAGCTCCGCCGCGTCAAAATTGCCCTTCCTCCGGCCGATTCAAGGCGCTGGAGCACTCCCCCTGTCACGAGGAACATTCCAGGAACGAGATCAAGGCTTTTGGTTGGATTAAAATTGGCCCAATTTGAGGAAGGGAGCAGAGCTTCTTATTTATAGACATTGGCATGGTGCCTTATTGACCGGCGATTATTGCATGATCCAATGAGTATCAAATTGATCCAAGTTATTGACGGGTATCATGGATGATCAAAGATCAATTCTTGTGAAGGAAGCGAGCTCGATCGATGGATGGGATGACCGTAAAAAAGGGATGAAATCCGGGGAAAAGATGGTTCAGAGATGCCAGAGCTTGGATGGGACAGTTGACCATGCGGTCAACAGGGGCTGGTGCCCCATTGGTCCAGGTCGGCCGCTAGAAGACAAAATAGGACTCCTTATTCGAAATCGATTTATTTAGCCTAGTAAATGATTTTATTAATTTTTTCTTATAAAATAAAAAATGTGTATTATTTCATGTAGTATTTATTTACGATTTTTATTGAATTTTTTGGAGTGTTTTAGTATAGTTTTAATTTAATAATGTGTGTATGTATGTATTTACATGTATTTTTGTATATTTTTTTTTTATTTATTATTTTATTGGTTTATTTTATAAATTTATAATTTATTTTTGTGAGTATGGGGTATTTTTATTTAATTTTTATGAGTTTATTTTCATTTTTAAATAAATAGGTATATGTGTATGTAGGTATACTTCTTGGTATTTTACCTATGTATTTTGTGTACTTAATTTGTTCAATGTATTTTCTTGATTTTTATTTTGGATTTGCATTTTTAATAGGTTATATGTATTATTTACATTATTATAAAAATATAAAAGAAGAGAAAAATTAAAGAGTGTTTTCCCTCTTTATTTATATACATTCTTGGTCATAGGTATTTTGCCTACTAATTTGCATAGGCTTATTTTATTTTATTAATCCTTTTTAGTTTTAGTCTAATTTTAGTATGGACATGTATTATATACATCATTCACAAAATTCTAAAAATAAAATAGGATAAAAATAATGGACAATGAATATATTGAATATTTTAATCAGGCAGGCTGCCCAATGGGGGCCAAAAACCTAACTTTTGCAGATGGACTCCAAAAATTATGAAACCACATTTATTAAATAGTTCTTGGAAAGCTATATACAATTAAAGGTGAGTTTGGGTAATTTGGAGTTTTTATTTGCAAGATATGGGTCTGTGAAGTTGAGATTTTGGCTTTTTATTCTGTGTATAAAATGTACACTGAGTATTATTTTTACACAAACTCAATTTTGTATTTTTATTTACATTATTATCCAAAACTTTCATGAACAAAGTTTCTTTATTTGATGAATAAATAATTATGTACAAAATAGGTGTCAAAAATGCATAAATAAATGAATAAATAAATGAGGTATTTATTGTATACTGGCCCTTATCTCCCCCTACTTTTATTCCTTGTCGACCAATTCCATGCTGGCCTTGGTCTCGGGGTTTGGGTCATAAAATATCTTCAATATTTTATTCCTTTTTCTTTTCTTCTCTTTATTCTATAATTTTGGCATTAAACACAGTATTTAATGTGTAATTAATACAATGAATGATGAATGCTATTATGTACAATTTGATGCTATTTACGTGCATTTGCTGGGGTTTTTGAGGCCAAAATGATAGAATAAAGGTGATGAAATGGAGATTCATCACCCCCCCTATACTTGCCTTTGCTAGTCCCTAGCAAACACTTATGCAATAAGTACAAAAAGAATAGAGAAAAGAAAAAGGATAATTAAAGAAGGATAGAGTGAATAGGGGTGCTTTCAGTGCAATGCATGTCTTTATAAAATCTGAATTTGGAGCTCCTGTCAGACCTTGGGTGTAGATGTGTGTGGAACCTAGTCGGGAACCAGCTCTAACATACAACAGCCTTCGATAGTCACAGAACTCGGTTCAACCCACCTCAATAGCCTGGTCAGAACTGGTCTACATCATACACAAACCCTTATAACTATGAAGCTGACTTGTACAGTGTAAGTGATAGTGGCTCTCCCCAACTGAAATGATAAAGGAACTGACTTCTCCAGAATGACAACCCAATGATTCCCCAATCCAACAGCTCTTTCCTCGAGGAGCAGGGTATTCCCTTCTAAGTTCAAGTGGCAACCAGCTCAAGAGGAGGGGGTGAAGAGAAGAATGGACGGTAGCCAGTGTAGCTACCTATCCTGGGATGCAAGACCAGTGTAGTCAAGTCATCCAGCTGCATGCTCACATATTTGACTTTGGAACTCAAGCTTGCTTATTGACTTTGTACATACTTTGCAGGCATTTTATTTTTGTACAGGCCTGGCCATTTTTTTTAAATACTATGCACAACAACATTTACATAAGGAGTTTTTCCTCTTGGGCCAGTAGACTATCCCTCTTTTGAAGCTTTATCGCAACCCACAATCTCCTGTCTTTAGACCTCATTGCTATTGGACTAGGTTGGGGTGCACTTCCCTCCCTAGACGAGGATGAATGCTTCCACCCGTGTGCGTCTCAGACAGGCAAATCCAACCCTCTCACCACTCCAACTGAGTTAAGCCAGGTGAAAGGTGCAAGTGTCCAAGTTAGGTCACGGTCGTCAAGAGTCATGCGTGTGTCTCGAAAAGTTCTAGTTCGTCAGTTGAGGTGACTTGAACCCAGCCCTGATTTCTCAAAGAATTAAGTCTGCATAGACCTGAAGTACCTTAAACCTAGTTCTCGAAAGGCTCCAGTGCAGTTAGGTGCGGTAAGGTCTAACCAAGCTCCAATTTGAGACTTTATTGGACCGATTCAATCATCAAGCTCACTCAAAAAGAATATGAATGGTATGCTTATGCTATGCGTAATGAATGATGCAATTTTTCACAAAGAATTTAAAAGAATCAAAGAATCTTTTTATACAAAGAAATTTTTGCAACTAAAAACTTGGCACATACAAAAAGGTACATACAATTATTTACACGAGCGGGCCGCTTTATTTACAAAAGGTATGGATTTTCAAATACTTTACAGGTTTTAATGGCGTACTTTAATCAGCTTGTACAGAAAGAATTTTATGCATTTTATTTCGGATTTACAAGTCTTTGTATTAATGCTCTTATTCTTCAGCTCTAGTTTTGAAAATAATTTTGCAGACTATAGTACACGATAATTTTTGCAATCATTTACACACATTTGAAAACTACTTTTGCAAAGATTTTTCACACTATATGTACATTTTTCAAAATAGATTTGACAAGCAATTTTCAAAACATTTGCACATAGATTTTTCAAATCCTTTCTTTCACAAAAAGTTTTGCAATCCAAACAGTTTCACACAAGTTGAAAACATTTCACAGCAAATTTTTCAAAACAGGTCACACTGGTTTTCAAATCATACTGTATAGGTATCTAACCTGATTTATTAGTCAGTATATACAAAAGAAGAAAAATTGTATTTGATGTATAATATGGTTTTGGCTCTTATAAGCTTTATTTGGGATTATGCTTATTTTTGTATAAGAGATTTTTGTGCAGACTCCTCAGACTTATTCAAGAATCATTTTCACAAGAGTTTTGAAAACTTTAGTCCAAAATAATTTTGCAAATATGTACACATATTTGAAAATGATTTTACCAAGGTTTTACACAGCATAGATAGGTTTTTCAAAACAATTTTTGATAATCAAATTTTTACAATCATTTGCACGCTAGTTTTCACACATTTTGATTTCACTCAAAGAACAGAAATTTTACACTCAAAACCGATTTTTCAACGGTTGAATACTCGTACACACTATTTTCAAACAATTTTCACAAGGTTTTTCAAAGAAAAATTTCTTTCACAAAACATTTATCCTGACTTAATAATCAGTACAAGTACAAAGAGTTTGAGGATCTCACAATCATCTTTTATTATTATAGGACTACTTTTTACATTTTTTATTGAGGTGATGTTTTATTTTTCAGTATGAGTTATGGCTTATTGTATATACATGGTATATACGACCCCCATATACTTAGCTTGAGCTATGTCCTCATAGGTCGAAAGGAAAAGCAAAGACATAACTCGTACTGAGTATAGACAGATCTAAAGAATCTAGATGAATGAAATGAATGAATGAGAAGTTGACCGTCCCCCCTATACTTAGGATCAAGTAATCCTAAGTATAGCAGACTGTACAAAAAGCAGGGAGGGTCAAGGGTGGGAATACACAGATCGTACTCAGATTGTCTCCCCCTATACTTAGGGTAAGATACTCCTAAGTATAGACAAGAAGAGGAGACAATGGAGAGGCTCGAAAAAAAACTCGGGGTGCACATCCCCCCTATACTTAGGATAAAGTACATCCTAAGTATAGAAAGTTGTCTACAAGGGAGGCACCTTTTTGATATAAAGAGAAAATAGAAAAGGAAAAGAAGAAAAGAAGAAAAGAAGAAAAGAAGAAAATCAGATAAACAGTGGTTGGAGTACATCGGCTGAATCTTCTGATGCTACAGCAGTTGTGGAGGTGTCATCATGTTGCACGAACTGGATAGAGTCAACAACGGCCAAGAATGCATCTGGTTCTAAGTAAGGCTTCAGGAGTTGGCCGTTGACGACGAAGGGCTGTGCGTCAGGGGACAATTCTGATATTGCAATACTTCCATTGTCACGCACTTCACAAATTTGAAATGGCCCTGTCCATTTACTCTTTAATTTGCCCGGGAAGATCCGCAACTTTGCATCAAATAACCACACTTTCTGTCCTACATCGAAGGTCTTTCGTCTGATGTGCCGGTCATGCCAGCGTTTCACCTTCTCCTTGTACATCAAGGTGTTATCGTATGCATAGTCTCGGAATTCCAAGAGCCTGTTCAGATCGTCTTTTCTCTTCTGACCACTTTTGCGTGAGTCCAAATTGCAACTGTTGATTGCCCAAAGAGACTTGTGAATTAACTCCACGGGCAGATGGCACGATTTTCCATATACAAGACGATAGGGCGACATGCCCAAAGGAGACTTGTAGGCGGTTCGGTAAGCCCATAGGACCAAGTCCAAGAGTTGAGACCAGTCCTTCCTGTTTGGCCTAACAAGTTTCTGCAGGATAGTCTTGATTTCTCTGTTTGATAGCTCCGCCATGCCATTGGTCTGAGGATGATAAGGAGATGCGACACGATGGTCGATGCTGTACTCCTTCGTTAACTTCTTGACCTCTTTGTTATTGAAGTGGCTACCCCCGTCTGATATGAGAATTTTTGGTATCCCGAACTGCGAAATGATGTTCTTCTTCAGGAACTGGCATACTGTTCGGCTGTCAGCGGCTCGAGCGGGGATAGCTTCAACCCAACGACTCACGTAATCGACGGCAAGAAGGATGTGCTCAAAACCTTGACTATTAGGGAAAGGTCCCATGAAGTCAATGCCCCATGCATCGAAAACATCTGCTATCTGAATGATTTTCAGGGGCATTGAATTTTTGGCAGTAAGTGTACCTTTCAGTCTCTGACAGTCAAGACATCGTTTGACAAATTCCGCTGCATCCTTGAATAAAGTGGGCCACCAAAAGCCACACTGAAGTACTTTGGTTGCCGTCCGATCTCCAGAGTGGTGTCCACCAGAGTCGAGCGAGTGACAATGCTCGTAGACACTAAATTGCTCCGTATGAGGAATGCACCTGTGCCAAATGCAATCCGCTCCTTTCCTGAATAGAAGAGGATCCTCCCATTGGTAGAATCGGATGGTCGACATGAATTTGTTCTTCTGATTTTTCATCCAATCCGCTGGTGTTACCCCAGAGGCGAGGTAGTTGACTATATCTGCATACCAAGGAAGAGAATCCACTGCTAAGATGGCTTCGTCAGAGAAGGTTTCTATGATGGGTGCACTGTTCAGAGGAGATTCATGATGCTCTATTCTGGAGAGATGGTCTGCTACCACATTTTGAACTCCAGGCTTGTCCTTAATTTCCAAATCGAATTCATTGAGGAGAAGGATCCAACGAATCAGTCTTGGCTGGCATCCTTCTTCTGTTGTAGGTACCGGATAGCAGAGTGGTCTGTAAAGATTGTGACTTTTGATCCCAACAAATAGGATCTGAACTTCTCCAGGGCGAAAACCACAGCCAACAATTCTTTCTCTGTCACTGTATAATTTCTCTGTGCTTCGTCTAATGTTCTGCTGGCATAGTGAATGGAGTAGGGCGCTCAGTCTTTCCATTGCCCAAGAACAGCCCCGACTGCAAAGTCTGACGCATCGATCATTATCTCAAAGGGAAGAGTCCAGTCGGGCGGCTGTAAGATTGGAGCTTGAGTGATGAGCTCCTTCAACTGATTGAAAGCAAGGAGAACCTGCTGATCAACAATGAACTCAGTCTCCTTGCACAAAAGTTCTATCAGAGGTCGGGCAATGCAGCTGAAATCCTTGATGAATCGCCTGTAGAATCCCACATGCCCCAGGAATGACCTCACATTCTTCACTGACTGAGGTGGCTGAAGATTTGAATTGACATCCACCTTTGCCGGGTCGACTTCCATGCCACATTTGGAAACAACGTGGCCCAGCACAATGCCTTCTGTGACCATAAAGTGGCTCTTTTCCCATGAAAGTACTAGATTGACTTCTCGGCACTTCTGAAGCACTCTGTCTAGGTGCTCAAGACAGGAATCGAAACTATCACCATAGACAGAGAAGTTGTCCATGAACACCTCGAGAAAACTGCCTACCATCTCGGCGAAGACTGCTAACATGCATCTTTGGAAGGTTGCAGGTGCATTGCACAAACCAAAGGGCATTCTCTTGAAGGCGTAGGGGTCGAACGGGCAAGTGAAGGTAGTCTTCTCTTGATCCTCAGGGGATATCGCCACTTGGTTGTACCCGGAATACCCATCCAAAAAGCAGAAGAACTCCTTGCCTGCTAATCTTTCCAGAACTTGATCAATGAATGGCAAGGGAAAGTGGTCCTTCTTGGTTGCTGCATTAAGTCGGCGGTAGTCAACACACACCCGCCAGGATGTTGGTACCCGAGTGGAAATTTCCTCTCCTTTGTCATTTGTAACCACGGTAAGCCCGGATTTCTTTGGAACTACATGCAGTGGGCTTACCCATTTTGAGTCGGAGATGGGATAGATAAAGCCTGCGTCACACAATTTCGTTATCTCCTTCATGACGACGTCCCGAAGGTTAGGGTTCAGCCTTTGTTGGAATTCGCGGGATGGCTTGGCATCTTCTTCTAGATAGATGTGGTGTGAACACAGGGTTGGATTTATCCCTCGGAGATCTGATACGCTCCAACCAAGTGCCTTGCGGTTCTTTTCTAGAACCTCGAGAAGACGAGATTCCTGATCCGGATTCAACCTGCTGCTGATGATGATCGGATACATTTGTTCTTCACCTGCAAGGAAAGCATACTTTAGGCCTGCCGGAAGTGTCTTGAGTTCTGGTTTTGACCTGTCCACTTTATCTGTCACTTCAGAGACTATGCTGGTGGTGGGGCGTACTTCCTTGAAGCTGCCACCATCCTCATCATGTTGTTGAGATCCTAGTGATGTGCCGAACGGGTCTGCGCTAAGCTAGTCTTGTTCGGTCTGGAGTGACTGCTCGAAGAGATGCCCCTGCATCTGAGAATCTGTCTCCCATGAATCGTCGGAGCATATGCTGACTGCGCTTTCCGAATCCTCCTCAAAAGTGAGGATTTCTCGGGTCCATGGATCATCCAATGACAAGCATGAATCTCTGATCTCTGCAATAAAATCACAGTCTGCTTCGGATGCTGCCTGGCTCTCATCAGTTGTGGCATTCGGTTCTCTGTTCATGTTTATCGTGATCTGCTGGGTGTTCGAGCTGAAAGTAATCTTCCCAGACCCGTAATCAACCACGGCACCTGAAGTACGAAGGAATGGTCTGCCAAGGATGATAGGGGTCTGTAGCAGGGGTGCAGGCGAGTCCATATCAAGGACTACAAAGTCATCTGGAAATTGCATCTCCTACACTTTAACAACAACATCTTCCAAAAGACCTCGGGGCCGCTTGACGGATCGGTCAGTGAACTGAAGGATCATGCGTGTCTGCTTGAGCGGTCCCAGCCCAAATTCTTGCATTATGGACGAGGGCAGAAGGTTGATGGAAGATCCACTGTCAAGGAGAGTGCGCTCGAAGACCTGGTCAAAAATCTCACAACTGATCAGAGGTGCTCCTGTATCTTGTTTCTTCTGCGGGAGGTTGCTGATGGTTGCAACAGTGGCCATGGAGAGTACGTGCTTTTCTACTTCCCGGCGTCTGTTTTCTTGCGCTGAGCGATGCCTGTTAGTACATGCCTCTTTCAGTCCTTTCCTCACAGCTGGCATGTATTCCACGGCCTTCAATAAAGGAATCTCAACAGTCAATTTATCTAAAATTTCCACAACACCTGGATCAGACAATGCCTTTTTTCGTTTTGCAATTTTTTTGGATTTTTGTATTGCATGAGGGAAAGGAATATGTACATCACTGACAGGAAAATGAGAGTTCTTATCTACATCAAAATCATTGCCCATAGAATGTTGTACATCCGAACTACAAAAAGGAGTACAAGCTGCGTCTTAACATGCTAGTGCTGTAGGGCGATCAAAAAGAGTAGCGTCTGCTTCATCGGCTGGCGAGGGATCGGCTGCTGCTGGCGGCTCCTCCAATGCTGGCGCGGCTTCGCTTCGGCTACAAGCTTCTTTTTGATGTTTTTGCTTTTGCTGATTTTTTTGTATTTTCTGCTGAGGCTGTTGCTGAAAATGCACGACGGCTGGACTGGCTTCTCCTTCTTCTTCCTCCTCACCCGCCCCTGTAGCTGGCACGACTGATGCGGAAGATGACGATCCTCCTGTTTCTTTATTCATCCCACTTGTGGTAGCAGGCGGAGGCAAGGACCTACCGCTCCTGAGAGTAATAGCATTAGAATAAACAGTAATATCATTACCAGACACGGACAAGACATCGCATTCTACCTGCTCTTTCTTCTTGAAATTATTGGGGTTGGCTTCGACCTGAGCCGGAATGGTAGTTCGGGTGGCGGTCAGGTCATCAAGTCGTTTGGTCATATCCGCTAGCCCTTTGACAAGCTGGGCCAGACAATCCATGGTGGGGTTCGCAGGGGGTACTTCTGAAGGTTCAACGTGCAGACCACGCTGTTGTTGGTTAGATGGGTGTGGAGGTTGTTGCTGCTGGTGCTGCGGTGGTGCAGGAAGTTGAAGTTGTTGGTATGAGGGAGGAGGATACTGCTGGTATTGCTGAGAGGGGGCAGCCGCGTACTGGTGATACGGCTGTGGGTGGCGGTACTGCGGCTGCTGGTACGGATGATTTTGCCTCCATTGCTGTGCAAACTGGGGAGGCTGCTGGTACTGTTGGTGAGGCTACGAGGACTGTCCAAAGCGACCACACTGAGGTTGATGGTATTGCCGATTGGCAAATGGCTGACCATGGGGTTGTCTCGGAGGATGGGTCGGTTGTGCATCATTAGCCCATACCCCGTTCACTTCCTGAATCAGGGATGGTGGTGGGAAGACTGGATCAGATCCGGAGAGAAACTCTGGCTGGTACACGACCATCTGCTGCTGCGGCGGAACCTGGTCGGGCGCCTGCACGTAGTACACGTGCTGGACTGTCGGTGGCTGCTGGCTCAGCTGAGGTTGATGTTGTGGTTGCTGCTCGTCCTTCTTCTCAGTGGGAGCTTCCGATGGTGTAGCCGACTGAACAGAGTTGATGGTGCCCACCAACAGTTCAAGGTACTTATTGATCTGATCAAGCTTGTCTAAGTTCTGGGTCATCTTCTCGATCACAGCGAGTTTCTCGAGGTCCTGTGATCGCTTTTCGATGATATCAACTTTCGAGAGATGGCCCCCGATGATACTGAGGTTGGAGCTCTCATCTCTCTCTGTTCCTTGGACATTGCTATGTGTACTTGCTTCTGGAGGATCTGGGGTTGCTTCTGATATGCCTTGGATGAAGAGAGGGTGGCCTCTCCTTCGGCCATTTCTTTAAATATCTGCCAGACGACATCCTCATCCTTATTGAAATGTGAACCCCCACATGCTGCGTCCACGAGCCTTTGGCTTTCAATGTTCAGTCTCCCGAAAAAGTGCTGGACCAAGCTGGTCTTCGGAATATCGTGATGGGGACACTTCTCCTGCAGGTCAGTGAATCTCTCCCACGCTTCATGTATCGACTCAAGGGGCCCTTGGGAGAAATTACTGATACGGGCTCGCATCTGGTTGAGCCGACCGAGAGGGTAATATTTATGCAGAAATGCGAACTTCAACTCCTCCCAGGTCGTCACAACCTTCCCCAGATGATTGACCCAATAGAGGGCCTTGTCCTGTAGGCTGAAGGGGAAAGCCATCATCTTGACAATGTCTGGAGGGACATTGGGATAGTGAGTAGTACGGCAAATGCGGGAGAATTGCTGCAGGTAAATGTACGGCTCCTCGCTGGTGTTTCCATGAAATGCTGGGAGAAGAGCAATGAATTGGGGCTTCAGCTTAAAGTGAGCGTGTACCGGTGGAATGAGTATCCACTCGGTCATCTGGCTGTCTCCCGGATTGTATGTTTCTTTAAGTGTTGGCTTTGGTGGTGGTGGGAATTCTACATCATCATCTGCACCACCACCTCCACCTCCACCTCCTCCTCTCATGCCTCCTCTGCCTCTGCCTCCTCCTCCATCGTCTCGGTTCATCATATCATTCAACATGTCCTGGAAGGCTGTCTGTGTGAGGACCTGTTCGGTCAGCTGCTGCTGGATGGCCTTGATAGATGCCAGTAGCTGCGCATTGACTTGATTCTGGTCTGGCAACTGTCCCTCTGGTTGTGGTGGCTGCTGACCCTTGCCCTTTCCTCCTGGAGCCATGTCAGGGTCTGAGTCGGACGAGATGAACTCCGGAGTAGTCTCCAGGGCTCGCACTGTCTTCTATCTGCATAATGAGATAGTCCGAATCATATCACTTGCAATTGTGTTCAGCTGCCATGATGAAGCTGGAATTAAGGTCAACCTCAGCATGTTGTGAACGGAAAAGGATGTAGATGTAATTGACTTCTATTCACAACAGCGAAAGTGGGACAAAAGTGATCCCAGTTTATTGGGTGGCCAAGAGAATGGTAGAAAACGAGGAGTCTGGAGATCGATCCGCAAAGTCCGGATCGGGTTCTTGGGAATCGCCTCGAACTTATTGGCGGAGTTGAGTCCATGGAATCGATGTGGGTGTCGGCATGATCCCGATGGAAACCATCCATGGATCAACTTCACAAAGTACAAGAGAAGATCGGATGTTGGATGAAAGATACGATGGTCAACGAGGAATAAAAGGAGTGTAAAACAGTAGAGAGGCTCGGTTGAGCGGGGTGGTCAAAGGGAGAAACAACAAAATATGCGCAAAGGCGTGGGACTTGATCTTTGAACCTTAATCTAGATCCATACAAACACAATACAAAATCGGGTTCACCAACTCACGCCATGTGAAGCCGTGAAAGCTCGGCTATTTATTATCTTTTCATTTTTAGAGTTGTGATTTCAGGCATATCTTATAGCAAGTCCTTAGTACGCTACCCTATAGGAGAGAGTACTGCCAGAAGAGTATCCCGTACTTGTCCTCCTCCTGTGTAACCTGTAGTCTGTACTTTTTGGAGTCCTTGTAACCCTTCCTGGATCCCTACTCAGCCAAAGAAATAGAGAGAGGAAGCTGATAGGCGAAACCAATACTTCAGTTCTCGCTCGCAACAGAATCACCCGTGAGCGTGCAAGAACCTACTCGGACGCAGGACAATGAGACAGACACCCCCGTGAAGGCGTGGCCTATGCTCAATACTTCGGACAGGGTCGATGCTCTACACAATAGAGAGTCATCATTGGTGACCAAGCCTTACTCGCCTACGTACGATAGAAGCGCCATTACTTCGGAAATCCAGGCGATACACAAGGCAGTAGCAGACTGGGTTTTTGGCTTTAATCCTTAGGGGGTCGCACTCGCTCAAGGGAGTAGGGTTTTGGTCCCCCTCCAAGGTACCTGAAAACAATGAGGGCTTTATGATCCCGGTACAATGATAGTCCATTATAGATTTTAATTAAGGTCAAAGTTTATTTAGCAGTCCCCTTGTTTTGATTTTTGGATTTTCACTTTTTTTGAGTCTGTTTTCATACCAGCGCCTAACGTCTTTGTAGATTTTCGTTTAAGTCCTAGGTGCTCAAAATCAGAGGGAGATAGCGGAAAAGCCGTGCAAGTGGTTCCATGATGGAAATCTCACCATTGAACCGAATGATGCATGCTGAGTTAGAAGACTTACAGTGCATCCCAGCTCTCTCCATACGGTATGCAAAACAGAATTTTCAAACCTATCTACATGTCGGTATGCAAGGCACAAAAATTGCCCTAAACATTAGCTGCTATTAGCGTGAAGAACCATAAGTCGCTCACTCATCTCTAGCCCGAAAGGTTCGGTCTTGGCTCACCCCTCCTCTGCTCAACACACTTGAGTGTAGGAGAAAACGCTTTACAGGGCTCGCTGTGGCACAAGGGCTAAGAGACAAATGAGCGGCTTGTTTAAATTTGACTAGATCCATACGAAGTAGACTATAGGAACATGCATTAATGTGTGGACCTAGCTACCGAGTCAAGCAACCTACATCTAGGGACTCCAAGCACACAAAACAAAGTAAAATAAAGGCGGAAAGCTCAAAACTTCGGAAAACAAAGAAAAGAAGGTGATGAAAACTCGAAAAGCTGCGATGAGGCCCCCAGGTGAACAATCACCCGGGCACTGGACCTCATTGTGAAGAGTAGAGTCCTGTTTAATTACATGCCAAAATTATCTCTCTCTCACCATAAATTACAAAAATAATCCTAAATATTCTACACCTATCTAATCCCCATCTCCTTGCTTCCTTGATGCTCTCTCCAAGTGGTCATGCGGTGAAGACCACCCTCCTCCAAGCTTAGCTGCCTTGGCTCCCTAAGAAGCCATCCTCACGTGGCGGGCCCTCGCATCAAAGTCACAAAAAGATTGCATTAGTATAGCTCAACCAATCAAAATAGAGCAGATATAAAATAATCACAACAAATGAATCAATCAATAGAGCATGGTGATTAATGACAATAAAAATAGTTGCTCACAAAACAATGATGAATCAAAAATATACACAAGAATGACAAAATAAATTAGGCTATGCTCATTGCTCCCCGGAAACGGCGCCATCTGATAACTGAGTAATTCCGCAAGGGTCACCATGAAGGATATAAAAATGTTGTCGCTGAGGCGACCACTCATAGAATACCCATGTTAGCCAGCAATTAACCCACAATAAAAGAATAAAACAATTGAGTCAAAAATGTGAATTAATATTTATTACTCTACCACAAAATGTATAGTGAACGAGCATGTAGAGGTCGAACCACAGAGAGCAATACAAAAATGCATAAGCCTATGATGTGCATGTATCACAGAGTCATCCATGTGTGAAGCCTATTTTTGTGGGTTTTTATCTTTTATATTTTTTTAATTTTTATTTTAATAATATAATTAGGTAATATATATATGTATATTTTATGGAATATAAATATATAGATGCATATGTATCTATAGAGAGTGAGTATATAGCATATAATACATACATTATAGATATATATAACTAATAATAATATTATTTTTTTGTTTAATTTTAGGATTTTATATATTAATATACATATATATATAAGTATATATAGATATATATATTTTTTTCTTTTTTTTATCGAGGAATATGTATATACAAAGGGGAGAGGGGAGTGATAAAATATTTATAAAAAAATATATAAAAATACTCAAAAATATAGAAATAAACTCTTTTTGGGATTTTCATAATTTTTTACTTTTTTAGTGATTTTTGGGTATTTTTCAATTTGTTTTTGGTATTTTTAAATGCTGAAATAAGGGGAAACAGTGAAATAGGTACTGGCTGTAAGTAAAATAGGGATCAAAAATAGCAAACAGCCACAAAATTTTTCCACTCTATTTTTCAAATACATATATTAGGAGAAATAGGAGCTGAGTTTATATTTTTCTGATTTTTCTTTGATTTTATATATTTTTTTGAAGGTTTTGTGTATTTTGAATTTTTAAGGTTTTCCTTTTGAGATTTTTAGGGATTTTTGGACTGACACTAAAATCGGTCAAAATACACACTAGAGAATTTTTTTTGGAATTTTTCGAGGTCTTTTAATATTTTTTTTTGTATTTTATAATCTAGACAGTAAATAAAAGGCATGTTTTTGATTTTTAATAAATGCAAAAATACAACAAAATAAAATCAAAAAATATGGCGTGCAAGGGTACACTAACAGGAGCTTATGTCCATTTTTGCAAAATTTTTCACGTTAATATCAAGCACAAAATAAATGGACAAAGCATACAAAAATATATGGCCTGGCAAGGGCATTTTTGGGTATTTTTCAAATTGTTTTTGGTATTTTTAAATGCTGAAATAGGGGGAAACAGTGAAATAGGTACTGGCTGTAAGTAAAATAGGGATCAAAAATAGCAAACAGCCACAAAATTTTTCCACTCTATTTTTCAAATACAGATATTAGGAGAAATAGGAGCTGAGTTTATATTTTTCTGATTTTTTTTATTTTATATATTTTTTTGAAGGTTTTGTGTATTTTTGAATTTTTAAGGTTTTCCTTTTGAGATTTTAGGGATTTTTGGACTGACACTAAAATCGGTCAAAATACACACTAGAGAATTTTTTTGGAATTTTTCGAGGTCTTTTAATATTTTTTTTGGTATTTTATAATCTAGACAGTAAATAAAAGGCATGTTTTTGATTTTTAATAAATGCAAAAATACAACAAAATAAAATCAAAAAATATGGCGTGCAAGGGTACACTAACAGGAGCTTATGTCCATTTTTGCAAAATTTTTCACGTTAATATCAAGCACAAAATAAATGGACAAAGCATACAAAAATATATGGCCTGGCAAGGGCATTTTGGGTTTTTTTCAAATTGTTTTTGGTATTTTTAAATGCTGAAATAGGGGAAACAGTGAAATAGGTACTGGCTGTAAGTAAAATAGGGATCAAAAATAGCAAACAGCCACAAAATTTTTCCACTCTATTTTTCAAATACAGATATTAGGAGAAATAGGAGCTGAGTTTATATTTTTCTGATTTTTTTTATTTTATATATTTTTTTGAAGGTTTTGTGTATTTTTGAATTTTTAAGGTTTTCCTTTTGAGATTTTAGGGATTTTTGGACTGACACTAAAATCGGTCAAAATACACACTAGAGAATTTTTTTGGAATTTTTCGAGGTCTTTTAATATTTTTTGGTATTTTATAAGCTAGACGGTAAATAAAAGGCATGTTTTTTATTTTTAATAAATGCAAAAATACAACAAAATAAAATCAAAAAATATGACGTGCAAGGGTACACTAACAGGAGCTTATGTCCATTTTTGCAAAATTTTTCACGTTAATATCAAGCACAAAATAAATGGACAAAGCATACAAAAATATATGGCCTGGCAGGGGCATTTTTGTAATTAAAATATTTCTCAGGGGCATCCATGCAAAAATTATAACAGAAATAAACATTTACTTTTATTTTCGGGGCCATTTTACAATTAATAAAACCCGGCGGGGTTTAAATGCAAAAATCACGCGCCTCACGTGGGTATTGCACGTGAGGCGGAGGGACTAATACGCAAATATAAAAACATCAGGGGTCCTTCTGCAATTTTTACAAATTATTTACAACGAGGATTTTTATTTATAGAATTAAAACCTAAATACAAAAAGGCGGGGGGTTGTATTTGATATTTACCCCTAATATGCGCGCGATCCGACGGTTTCCCTTCATCCACTTGCCACGCGTCGTGCACCCGTCGGTCGATGACGGTTCGTAGATGACGGCTGAGATTAGATCAGCCTCGCTGATCGGACGGTTGATGCGGTGCTTCATCTGACGGTGCTGGTTCGATCTGGGCCGACTCCTTTGATCTAACGGCGCTGGAGGTGCCTGAACGAACAAGGAAGAAGCTCGCCCCCGGCGAGCTTCGATCGTGAAGCTTTGGCTCGCCTGGGCGTCTCTTTCGCATCTGAAGTTCTCTGCTCGTAGCTGGTGATGTTCCGCGTCGACTGATGGTCTCATCACGGCTCCTGGAGGTCGGAATGGCTTGGACGAGGTCGGTGAAGAACAAGACCTCCAGGAACCTCTTCCTGGCTTGAATCGAGCCCAGATGGGCCTCTTCCCTCGTTTGACCTGCATAGGAAGAACCGGGGGAGCAAGGGATACCTCCTCGACCCGGGGTTTGGAAGCTCTACAGCGAAATGGAGTGAGGCGGAGGAGCTCCGACGAATGGCGGAGGTGGAGCTCCGATTCGCAAAGACCAAAGGTCCTGGGTTGAACAAATGTGTGCGATTGATGGAGAAAACGATGGGGTATGAAATGGGATGAACGTGGCGGTCGGACACAGGCAGGATCACGGTGAAGAAGTCGCCGGAGCGGAGCTCCGGCGAACTTCGAATTTTTGATTTTAAGCTACACCGATTAACTAAACACTAAACTAGCAACTAGAATCAAAAGCTAGCATTAAGACCTAACTAAAAAGCGATAAAAGAGCAGCTCTTATACCTGGGGGCCACCAGGGAGCAGGACGGACGCCGGAGCTCCGCCGCGTCAAAATTGCCCTTCCTCCGGCCGATTCGAGGCGCTGGAGCACTCCCCCTGTCACGAGGAACGTTCCAGGAATGAGATCAAGGCTTTTGGTTGGATTAAAATTGGCCCAATTTGAGGAAGGGAGCGGAGCTTCTTATTTATAGACATTGGCATGGTGCCTTATTGACCGGCGATTATTGCATGATCCAATGAGTATCAAATTGATCCAAGTTATTGGCGGGTATCATGGATGATCAGAGATCAATTCTTGTGAAGGAAGCGAGCTCGATCGATGGACGGGATGGCCGTAAAAAAGGGATGAAATCCGGGGAAAAGATGGTTCAGAGACACCAGAGCTTGGATGGGACAGTTGACCAGGCGGTCAACAAGGGCTGGCGCCCCATTGGTCCAGGTCGGCTGCTAGAAGACAAAATAGGACTCCTTATTCGAAATTAATTTATTTAGCCTAGTAAATGATTTTATTAATTTTTTCTTATAAAATAAAAAATGTGTATTATTTCATGTAGTATTTATTTACGATTTTTATTGAATTTTTTTGAGTTTTTTATTACAGTTTTAATTTAATAATGTGTGTATGTATGTATTTACATGTATTTTTGTATATTTTATTTTTAATTTATTATTTTATTGGTTTATTTTATAAATTTATAATTTATTTTTGTGAGTATGGGGGTATTTTTATTTAATTTTTATGAGTTTATTTTCATTTTTAAATAAATATGTATATGTGTATGTAGGTATACTTCTTGGTATTTTACCTATGTATTTGTGTACTTAATTTATTTAATGTATTTTCTTGATTTTTATTTTGGATTTGTATTTTTAATAGGTTATATGTATTATTTACATTATTATAAAAATATAAAAGAAGAAAAAAATTTTAGAGTGTTTTCCCTCTTTATTTATATACATTCTTGGTCATAGGTATTTTGCCTACTAACTTGCATACGCTTATTTTATTTTATTAATCCTTTTTAGTTTTAGTCTAATTTTAGTATGGACATGTATTATATACATCATTCACAAAATTCTAAAAATAAAATAGGATAAAAATAATGGACAATGAATATATTGAATATTTTAATCAGGCAGGCTGCCCAATGGGGGCCAAAAACCTAACTTTTGCAAATGGACTCCAAAATTTATGAAACCAATTTTATTGAATAGTTCTTGGAATGCTATATACAATTAAAGGTGAGTATGGGTGATTTGTAGTTTTTATTTGCAAGATATGGGTCTGTGAAGTTGAGATTTTGGCTTTTTATTCTGTGTATAAAATGTACACTGAGTATTATTTTTACACAAACTCAATTTTGTATTTTTATTTACATTATTATCTAAAACTTTCATGAACAAAGTTTCTTTATTTGATGAATAAATAATTATGTACAAAATAGGTGTCAAAAATGCATAAATAAATGAATAAATAAATGAGGTATTTATTGTATACTGGCCCTTATCTCCCCCTACTTTATTCCTTGTCGACCAATTCCATGCTGGCCTTGGTCTCGGGGTTTGGTTCATAAAATATCTTCAATATTTTATTCCTTTTTCTTTTCTTCTCTTTATTCTATAATTTTAGCATTAAACACAGTATTTGATGTGTAATTAATATAATGAATGATGAATGCTATTATGTACAATTTGATGCTATTTACATGCATTTGCTGGGGTTTTTGAGGCCAAAATGATAGAATAAAGGTGATGAAATGGAGATTCATCACAACCTCATTTCTAGCAAGGGAACACTTCCGATTCTCAAGCACCTGCCTTCGAGAACCCAGCATTAGATGACCTCGTCGATTGCTTTCTGACCATCGAGCATCCATCCAGCAGGAAATGGATGAGTTCCGGCAGGAAATGAGAGATATCATCAAAGGCAAAGCCGCCATACCTGCACAGATAGAACCCAATCCGAACAATCTCAAAAGAAAGTCTGAGTAGGCACAGTCTACAGAGGATACTTCTCCTAGTGATTATTTGAGTGACACGTCTTCTTTGTATGATGCTGATTTTGTGACTACTAGGAGCGGTAGGATGCCAGCCGGCGGTGCCTCATCTGAGCGACAACAACACGAGGAACCACGAGCGCCAGATGAGCAGAGCAGCGGTGCTGATACCGCTGATGATGTTGATGACAGTGGTGCTGATGCCACCAATGATGGAGATCCAGACGACGGTGCTGAGGCTGTCCAGACACCAGATGCAGACGGTGGTGCTGAAGCCACCATTTTTTATGTAGAGCCAGTGCACGGTGCTGATACCGCGAAGACAGGTGCCGTTGGTGGTATTGAGGCGACCACTTTCTCTTCTATTGAGCTCCCACATGTTGTATTGACACCTTTTGTATCTCAGTACTGTGGTAACAAAAAGAACAAAAAATGAATAAAGGAAAGGTTTCTGTTTACACTTCAGATCCATATATGTTGAATGATGATCATGGTATGGATTCTATTCCTTCACAAGCACAGGGACCTATTCCTAGTACTCCATCTGCGGAGGCCCCTACCATCCCTCCGCTTGGCGAAGGGGAATAAAAGAGAAAATCCCAAAAAGATCCAACAGGTAGAGTTCAGCAACCAGACGATCGATAGATTCCACATTCAGCTGACTCTATATGATGCACTTGAGCACATCCCCCTCTTCAAAAAGAACTTGAAAGAGAAGACTACAGTCCACAGGAAGAATAGGAACCACAGAGATCAGATCCATGTGCTCACCCATTACACTTGCTGCACCATTCAAAACAAATTGCCAGCCAAGAGACCTGATGCAGGAGCTCCCTATGTCAGATGCGAGATTCAAGAGCAGCAGTTCGATCGTACTTTATTAGACAACGTCTCTTCTATTAACCTTCTTCCGGCAGCCTTACTCGACCGATTCGAGTTTGGTCCTCTTCTTAGATTGGGGTTGACTGGCTGACCGGGGTCACAATGACCCGTGATTATTTTTGATACTTAACCCTAGTTGGTCGGTCGCTCATGAGAAGTCAACATTTCGAAAGTCCTGGTTGGTCCACGTGGGCTAACCAGGAAAAATAGGTCAAAAAATCTTTGTAAATTTAATAAAAAACTTAATAAACAAATTAATTATTTTTATTAAAATAGAAAAATCTTTATAATTTTATGTAATATTTATGCTAATTTTTATTTATTTTTACAAGCCTATTTATAACGTGTTAGTATTTACATGTATATATAGGTAAATATACATGTATTTTATATATTTTATTTTTAATTTGTATTTTATATTTTATTATTATATATTGTATACATTTATATCTTTTCTGATTACATATTTAGAGATTTTTAGTCTATTTTTGTGAATTTATTCATGTACTTAACTAATTATGTATACTTATAATATTGGTACATACAAGTACAATTCATCTATATATTACAATGTCTTATTTAATGAAGGTAGTTTCATTCAATTTGGAGTTAAGATGGAAAGTTAGGTTTTGAGCCTCACTGCACAATATACATGTATATTATATTCAATATATTTTTATTCTTTATATTTTCCAAATTCTTATATTTTTATAAAATTATAAATATTATTTGAAACACGTATCCATAATTAAAATGAAGATAAAAAAATAATATAAAATTAAAATAAATCAATTACTTTAATATATAAATGAAATATACCTATATTTACCTATAAAGATGTATACATAATTAATTAAATGCACAAATAAACTCATAAAAATATAACAAAAATACCTAAATATGTTATTAATTAATTAAATTAAATATATATAATATTTGTAAATATTAATAAAACATATAATAGATATTAAAAATCAAATACCTCATACACAGGTATATTTACCTATTAATATACATGTACTCAAAAAATAAATAAAATATGTATAAAATGCTACTCAAAATTATAAACATTTTTTATTTTATAGCCTAAAATTAAGTAATTCATTTAGTATTTATTATTGATTTTCCCAACAATTTTTATCTTTGAATTTTCTGGTTGGTCCACATGGACCAATCGAAAGTATTCTTTTATTGACTCTGGCCTCCTCCCTAGGTTCCTACTTTTATTTAAACTCATAGGAGGCTCCTTTTCTCCCCTTTTATACGTCATCCCCATGCTTGTCTTCGCCTCGAGCTCCTCACTCTTACACATCCCCCATATCCGTCCTCCTCATCGGCCATCTCCTGCCCACCAACTCCATCTCCATGGCATGCAATCGTGCCTCGAAATTAGACATACACCAGCCCTTAAAAGGCCCCTTCTCCATCCTTTTTGAGTCTGATCACTACTACGAGCATCTTAGACCCTCAGACTGTACCATGAAGAGGAGCTTGGTGACAGGGAGCATCAATTACCCTTTTGTAGCAAGGAGGAAGCTCGCATGAGCTTGATCCAATCCATTGTCGGAGCTACCTCCGACAGGTTTAGCTTTGTCAGCCCTCAGCTGACTTGAGGTCCTTTCTTTCACCCATTAGATCACGTGCCTGATCTGAAGACATATATTCTTACAAATTTAGATATACATACAGAGATGGATCCTACAGGAAAAGAGAAGGGACCACAACATCCACTATAACCACAGCCAGAGCAGGGCCAGCAAGACTAGAATCCAGCGAATGCCCAGCTTCTCGCCTCCATTCAGATAATACAATAATAGATCACCGACCATGCATTGGCTCAGGCCGCCATCTAGGATATGCTCAATGATATGAGGAGAAGGAGAGAGAATCCAAGAGGAGGAGGAGAAGAGGAAGAGAGAGCTGATGGAGGCCTAGGAGATGAAGCTCGAGCAGAGAGGACCAAGACCACACTCAAGGAGACATCTAACCCTGAAGCATGTCAAATGACCGAGTGGATCAAAATCCCTATGGTCCATGCACACTTCGAGTTGAAGCCTCAACTCTCGACGCTTCTTCCCTCTTTCCACAGGAACACTAATGAAGAACTTTATATCCATCTGCAATAGTTTGCATGCATCTGTGGTACAGCCCACTACCCTAACATACTGGTTTGGTGTAGTCAAAATGATAGCATTCCCATTCAGTCTTCAGGATAAAATACTTCACTGGATTAATCATTTGGGGAAGACCATCACCACCTGGGAGGAACTGAATCCACCTTTCTGCACAAGTTCTACCCTCTTGGGAAATTAAATCAGATGTGTGCCCGATTAGCCAACTTCACCCAAGCCACCCACGAATCCATTCATGAGGCTTGGGAGAGGTTTACTGATTTGCAAGAAAAAGTGTCCCCATCATGACATCTCACGGACCAGTCTGATACAGTACTTCTTTGAAGGACTTACAATTGAAAGCCAGAAGCTCGTGGATGTCGCGTATGGCAGATCGCATTTCAACAAAGATGAGGACGTCGCTTGGCAGATATTTGAGGAAATGCCTGATAAAGAGGCTGCCTTGTCATCATCCCGTACATATCAGCGCGAGCCACACAATCTTCAGAAGCCAGTGCATATGGTAGCTTCTCATGAGCTGGACAGAGACAAGAGATCCAACTTGAGCATCATAGGAAGCCACATGTCCAAGATGGATATTATTGAGAAACGATCACATGACCTCGAGAAGCTTTCTGTAGTCGAACAGAGTACGCAACATCTTGATTAATTGGACCAGATCACCAAGCAGTTTGAGTTGCTTTTTTAGCACCATTAGTTCCTACCAATCGGTATCTGCATCGGCTTTGACTCCTGCTAAGATGAAGGAGCGCTCATTGCCTCAGCCTCCTCAGTAGAGTCCATCTCAACCAGCGGTTCAACACATGTACTATGTGCAGGCCCCGAGCCTACATCACCTCAGCATCCACAGAAGCAGCTTGTGGTTTACCAACCCAAGCTCCAGATCTTAACAGATCCATGCTATCCTTCACCACCTCTCATTCAAAATGTGAATGGTGTGTGGATTAACGATGCACAACTGGTCCATCCTAGAGGACAACAGCAGGGCCAATCTACAAGCAATCACATATTCTCTCAACAGTAAGTAGGGAGATTTGTCTAGAACCAGCCTCAACACCACCAACAATCTCTGCCTTATCATGGAAATTAGAGATAGAACCAGTACCTTCAACTGCAGTACCGTCAATACCAACAAAATCAGCAGTACTCGGTTGTTCCATATCAACACTAACCTCCTCAGTACTATCTGCAACACCACCCTTCTCCTCAGTACCATAATCGGTATTGATACTCGTAGCCTCCACACCATTCCCACTCTTAGCGTGGCCAACACGCTGAACCATCCAGGGTTACTCCTGTAAGCCCCGCACTGGATTGCTTGGCTTAGTTGATGAAGAGCCTTGTTGAAATAAGCCAGAAGCTTGATGACCTCACCGCTGCCAAAACTCCTATTCTAGCACAGGTTGAGGCAAACCCTAATAATTTTAAGAAGAAAAAGTAGGTTGTATGTGATGTTCACTCTGGTCTAACAGAGTCAGATATGCATGACACTCCCTGGAGTGGTAGGACCATGCAACCAACTGCCACAATGAAGAGGAAGAATAAAGCTTCACCTGGTGAATCATCTTCTTCTGCATGAACCGATCTAGCAACCATGTCCGGTGAGGAAGAAGAAGATAGAGGTGAAGCAGCAGATTCAAAAATTCAAGAAAAATAGAAAAATAAAAACAACAAAAAGATAGCAACAACAAAAGCACCACCATGCCAGCTACGAAGGAGATCGCACCTGCAACCATCCCAATGCAAGCTGATGGAGCCCCACCCATAGAATTTGGGTGTTCACCTCTTTTGGATGACCAGGCACATTTTAGTCATTCATTTGTACAACCAGATGTGGGCACTAATTTTGATGTACATAAGAATAAAATTTTTGTTTTTGGATATGTAAATATTCCATTTCCAGATGCTTTGAGAAAATCCAAAATAATAGAAATTTAAAAACTACCTTATCTGAACCCGATGTGGTCAAAATTATTCATAACCTTGTTCTTGAGATTCCTCTACTTAAGGACATCAAGTACATGCCGAACATTAAGAAAGTCCTGAACGAAGCATGTACTTCAAAGAGAAAGCCACAACGAGCCAAAGAAAGAAAAGCGAAGCATATTCTGACTGCAGCTATTGTGAATGTAATTAACAATCTCCTGAGTAAAATGAAAGACATGGGAGCTCCTCTAGTCAGATGCCAGATGTTCGATCAGGAATTCAATCGAACTCTCCTTGATAGCAGATTGTCAATCAACCTGATGCCTATTTCACTACTCAAAGAATATGGGTTGGGACTGCTCAAGTCCACAAGAATGATGATGTAGTTGTCAGATAAAACAAATAAGTGGTCCTGAGGCATCCTGGAGGATGTAATCGTCACCATTCATGGAATGCAGTTCCCTGTGGAATCCATAGTGCTCGACATGGACACCCCGGCTCCTTTACCGCATACCCCGATAATCATGGGATGACCGTTCCTTATAACATTCGAAGAAATGGTTGATTATGACACCGAGCAGATCAACTTTCATTTGAGCAGCGACAATGTGCCCATTGAGACGATCAAAGTGCCAAAACCGTCAGAATCTACATCATACAAGAGCGAGCCTACAGAATAGAGAACATAAAACTATGATTTCTGGCAGAGATCATAGATACAAACCTTTTTATGAATGATAGTGAGAACCGATTTCCTCTCCATGGAGGAAAGAGTAGACAACACAATCGAGTTCCCAGATGTCTTTGATGATGAGATTTTTGCTGAGTTGCCTACAGAATACATTATTGGCCACCTGTCCTTGGCAGAGCAGGAGGATATCGTTGAAAATCTTTGTGAACAAGGTTCTGTCATTGAAGAATTCTGTGTAGCATTGGATTCAGATCTTACACTGCCAATGGTGGACACATTACAATTGAAAGATCCAACACCATCGCTCTGCACAGTAGCTGAAGTCACCACTGAAATAATTCAGACCCCACCTGAGCTCAAGCCACTTCTAGCAAACATGAAATATGCCTTCCTTGTGGATGCTGATGAATCCACGTTTCATCATCTTTATTCTATCATTTTGGCCTTAAAAACCCTAGTAAATGCGTGTAAATAGGCGTAATTCATGCATTTTAGCATTCATGAATATGTGTGTAAATATTGTATAAAATGCGGTTTTTAAAGCCAAAATTATAGAATAAAGAAAAGAAAAGAAAAAGAATAAAATATTGTAAATATTTTATGACCCGAAACCCCGAGACCTAGGCATCCTGATGAATAGGTCGACAAGGAATAAAGTAGGGGGAGATAAGGGCCAAAAATACCAATAAAATCCCTTTTATTAATTTATTCTTTATTCATTTTAGGACATATTTTTGGTTCCACTTTTTATTCATCAAATAAAGAAACTTTGTACATGAAAGTCGTAGATAAATTAATAAAGAAAAAGACAAAATTGATTTCACAGAAAAATAATGTACAGATAAAAAGTTATGGTCTGAATAAAATTCCAGAATTCCAACTTCCCAGACCCGTATCTCACAAACGACAACTCCAAATGCAGCATACTCACCTTTAATTGTATATAGAAGAAAATAAGCTATTTAATGGCGGTGGTTTCGCATTTGGCGGAGCTACGGTTTGAAAGTTGAGTTTTGGACTCCCATTGTACCTTGTACATATTAAAATATTCAATTTATTATTTATTTACTATTTTTACAATTTTATATTTTTATAATGTTGTAAATAATAGTTATAATAATAATGTACATTAAAATAAGAATGAAAACCTAAATAAAAACAAAAATAAAATACTTAAAAATAAAATACATAGATACATTACCTGTACATATACCTATACAAAACATATTTGTAAAACATATCAGAAAAATAAAATAAAAATATATTTATGTATATAAAAGTATTTTATAATTGTATAAAATCATAAATAAAAATAATCACATTAAAAATACCTAAATAAAAATAGAATACTTAAATATATAGATATAGATACCTATAGGGGTATAAATGCAAATTCGTAAAAATAGATCTCAAAAAATTAATTAAAAATCGGAATAAAATAATTTATAAAATTACAAGAACTTTTTATTTTATAACCTAATTAAAATAATACCATTTGTTATTTTTTATTGATTTTACAAGGGTTTTTTCCTGGTTGGTCCACGTGGACCAACCAGGTTGGTCTGACAGTTGACCTCTGGTCAACTGTCTGACCCCCCCTGTGGCTGTGTCAGAAATGGGCTGCGACCCATCTTCATGGATTTTTGGGAGCCACACCTTTCACCATTTGACCCTGCTCCCTTCACGACTTTTGTAGCCCACATATCGAGGATTCACGCCCAAGTGATATCTCGGGCGTTGAATCATCCAGCCACCCGTGACTCTTCCTCGAAGATCGTCCCATCACCATATTCAAAACCAAACCACCCGACTTCCCTTGAACTTTTGATCACTCTTCCACTTCCTAATCCCTGACCTAGACCTTTGGCGAGACCCTTGGTGACAGCAGGAGTCCGGAGGGCCTCTTAACGGGACAAAGAGGTGTCGAATCGAGCTCGATCCCCTCGCCGGAGTTCTCGCCGAAGAACACCTTGTGCTCGTGCGGGTGAGGTTTCTTCTCCCCTTTTCTCTTCCTTTTCCAGATGTTTTTCTGTAAGAAAAACCACAGTGGTAGTCCCTTTGTCAAGATCTTTATCTATTAGCCATCCTTGCACCCCGAATCAACCGCGGCCGGCATCGAGTCTCGCCGGCCGCTTTCACCTTCCCAAACATCTGCTCTCTGCGTGTAATACTCCACGAAGTCGGGGCACTTTGCCCCCGACTTCTTCACCCATCTCCTTTGCAGGTTCCAGGTGCGCTCAGGACCCCACGGGGTTCGTATTTTTGTTGCAGTTCGAAGCCCCTGGAGGTCTCCCCCTCCGCCAACTCTGCAGCGGGGCTCCGGCCGTCTTCGGCCATTTTGGAGTCGCTGCCCCTCTCGAGGAAGCCCCCAAGAGGCTTGTGGTGCCGTCGGAGGAGAACTAGACACCGCGCGCGAGGAGTTTTTGAAGCTGCAGCGCCAATCTGGCCGTTTCCCCGCCGTGTTCATCCTCCACGCCCCTGCGCCGTTGATCTCGACCTGTTCTTGGTGGCGTACAGCCACCGTCCGATCTCGCCCCCTCCAGCCGTCTGATCTTCAACGGGCAGATCTAATCTCGGCCCTCGAATGTGAAGCGGCATCGTGGAACCGTGAACAGACACGTGTACAAGTGAACCATTATCAGCCGTCCGCGTCCGCCCTTGCCTGGGAATTTTGCGGATCTCCCCGGGCGTTTTTGGTATTTGACATTTAATAGTTAATCTGTCCTCGGCCATTAATACTTCTGTGTATTATTTGCGAACGTGTCCTTGACACTTTTGGAGATTACAGTTGTGCCCCCGCCTGCGTGGCTCACGTGCGCATACACGTGAGCAGCGCAATTTTGCGCGGAGGCCCCTCGGGCGTTTTTGTTATTAACCTTAGTTCAACAATTTCTTGACTCAGTTGTAAGTTTCTGAAATATTTGCGAACGTGCCCCCGTAAGTTTGTTTAAGTGCGGATAAGTCCCTTCCAGGCGCACGTGCATAAGCACGTGGACCTGGAGTTTTTGCAAGCACAACCCTCGTAGTCTTTGCTATTAATAATTAGCATTGCAATTATTTTGTCTAGTTATAATTTCTGTGAGCATATTGCAGGCGTGCCCCTGATCTTTTTGAATATTGCAAAACTGCCCCTGCAAGCATGCCTTTTCTTTTTGTTTCTAGTATTTTATGCACGCATTTACAAAAACCCAAAAATTCCACAAAAATTGCATTAAGCTCCTGTTGCATCATATTTCCACGCTATATTTTTATTTTTCATAATTCTTGCATTTTAATATTTATTAAAAATCAAAAACAGCCATTTTCAGCACTGTTTACATTCTAAAATACCAAAAAATATAAAAACACTCCAGAAAAATCTCAAAAAAATATATTTTGTTCCCTTTAGTGTGTCTTAGCTCCAGACTAAAAATCATTAAAAAATACGAAATCAAACTCCTAAAAATTTCAAAACTCCAAAAACCTTCATAAAAATTCTAAAAATTCTACAAAAATTCTAAAAATACAAACTTTGCTTCTAAATTTTTCTTATTTCATTATCTTTCATGAAAATTAAAGTCAAGAATTTTGGTTACTGTTTGCTATTTTATTTCTCCATTTTAGTTTCAGCCTTGCATTTTTGCCACTATTTTCTTTATTTTGCTAATTAAAAATACCTAAAACATTCTAAAAATTACCCAAAAATCACAAAAACAGTATAAAAGTATAAAAAGACCAAAAAGATTTTATTTGCTTATTTTTGAGTATTTTTATCTATTTTTATAAATACTCTAGCTTGCCTTTTATTACATTGCTTTTATATTCCAATATTGAAAAAAAATATAAAATATAAAAAAAAAGAAAATCTAAAATCAGTAAATTAAAAATCAAAATACAAAAATATAAAATTAAAAAAATTCAATAAAAAAATTAAAAATTAAAACCCACAAAAAGAAATTGGCTAAGTGATTTATTAGACCTAGGGTTTGGATCTTTATCTACACTCTGCACCGTTGTTTCCTGTGTTCGACCCCTACTTGCTTGCCATTATACATTGTTAGTAGGGTATAATAAATTTTAATCCTTGCTCTTGATTTCTTATTAATTGTGTGGGTTAATTGTTGAAGATCGAGGTGGTTTGAGCAGTCGCATCAGCGACAGTGAGTCTGACTTGTCAGACCACTATTTTGCGGCTCTCGCTCTCTCACTTTTCAGGTGCGCAGAACATGTTTTCTGTGATAATCAATTCTCAACTGACATAGGAACAAGAATCTCGTCTGCTCGAGGTTCTAGAAAGAAACTGCAAGGCCATAGGCAGAAAATTTCAGTTCTCCATGGGATCAAACCCTCATTGTACTTGCATCACATATACCTTGAAAAGGACAACAAACCACTGAGAGTTCCAGCGCAGACTAAATCCAAATCTCCTAGAGGTTGTTATGAATGAAATACAAAATGGTGTGATGCATTAGTCATATATTATATCTCCACTCGAAATGGGTGAGTCCCTTGCATGTTGTGCCAAAGAAATCGGGGATCACCATGGTGAAGAATGATAAAGGAGAGGAGGTCGCAACCAGAGTTCTGATGAATCTCCATTTCATCACTTTTATTCTTTCATTTTGACCTTTAAAACCTAATTAAATGCATGTAAATATCATTATTTTGTATAAAGTAAAATTCATTATTTATTATATAAATACTATATAAAATACATTGTTTCAAGATAAACTAAAAGAATAAAGAAAAGAAATAAAAGAAATAAAATGCTAAAGGTATTTTATGACTCTAAACCCCGAGATCTAGGCATCTTGATGACTGTGTAGACAAGGAATGAAGTAAGGGGAGATAAGGATAAAAAACACAATAAAAACCCTAATTTTTCTCTCCAATATTGCATTTTCGAACCTATTTTATTCGTTATTATTCATACCTCAAATAAAGAAACTTTGTACATGAAAGTTATAAATAAAAATACATAGAAAAATAAAAAAATTATTTCACACAATAATAATATACAGTGTACATTTTATACTCTGAATAAGAATCTAAAATCCAAACTTTCCAAACCCATATCTTCTCCATATGAACTCAAAATGTATCAAAATAACTTAAATTATATATAACTTTTAATAAGCTATTTAATGAAGTGGATTCATTCAATTTGGAGTTAAGATGTAAAAGTTAGGTTTTGGACCCCTATTGTATAGTTTACCTAAATAAAATATTTATTATATTTATTCTTTATAGTTTTTATAATTTTATACTTTTATAATTTTGCAAATATTATTTATAATATATGTACATATTTAGAATAGAATTAAATCATAAAAATATAACGAAATAAAATAATACACAAAAATGCATAGATGAATATACTATACTTATACCTATATAATATATACCTCCATTTGTTTAAGTATAAAAATACATCCGAAAAATACAACAAAAATATAGTTATGTATCTTTAAATAAGTTATAAATATAGAAATTATGTATATATAATAATAAAATCAAATATACGAAATAAAAATAAAATATACAAAACATAGGTCAATATACAAAATATTTTTCATGTTTTAATTAAAAATTAAATAAATCATGTAATTTTTTGAATTATTTCTATTTTTACTTCTGATTTATCTTTTTATGGATGACGTGGCCCAATCAGGGCCCACCATACATTGACCTAGGTCAACTCTCTAACCCCGGGTCTAGGTTGTCAGAACCTTTCGTTGACCCTTCTTCTCGATTTTCTATACAATGATTCGTTGCTCGAGACCTGACGATTCCTTCTTGAGTCATCATCTCTATTTATCCATCGTCCATGCTGACACCTCGTGTAGGGCTGAGCCTCATTGAATCACCCACTCCACCGTGATCTTCACCTCCTGTTCCATCGTTTGTACATATACCCGAGCTTCCCTCTTTTTGATTTTGGTTCCCTTTCTCCCTCTCTCAGCCCCTCGGATCTATCCCACCACCATGAGCGAGTTGACAGGTGGCTTATGGTGAGGTCTGCAGCGAGGAGGAGTGCGGAGGAGGATTTCCCAGCCCATCTCTGGTCATCTTGTCCATCGATGTTCCATCTCATGGCTTTCAACCATTTGAGGTTCGTTTCTTAGGTTCTTATGTAGGTTTTAGCCCTAGTTTTCGATTCTACATCTTTATTTTATGTTTTAATTACTCCATTAGATTAGGATTAGATTTAAACCTCACCGAATCTCTAGAGCTCCAGCCACTGTGTTTTATTTCTACATCTTAGCCATTTTAGTAAGGATTTAAAGCCAAAAATGAAAGAATAAAGATGAATTGGTGATTCATCAACACTTAAATTCAATGTAAATATCTTTGTAACGTTTAACTTAGTAGTTAGTTAAATTAAAATTATAGAAGTACAAATACAATAAAATAAAATAAAAAGAAAATAAAGTAATATGTTAAGCTTAAATTTTATAAGGAATAGTTAAATAGAATAAGGCATACTTCTAGGAAAGTACCAAGAAAAAAAGCCTTATGCATTAATTCTCAGTTAAGGGCCTCATATTTTGAAATGTTATAAAGAAGGCACTAAACTTTTAACTTGATGGTTTAACATCAAATGGAAGGGTAGCAGAAGCTTATAGAAGTATGTTTTGTGGCAGAAAAAAGATCGAAGCCCACATTATTATTTGGGAATCGATGTAAGTTAGGACTCTTTTTGTAATTTATCCTATATATTTTCCTTCCTTTTTGAAATGACTCTAAATTGCATTATATTATGTGTAATCCAATCCTGTTTTTTATTTGTGTTTACACACACATTATATATGTATATGATACAAAAAGATATAGATTTTGTAATACATATGTCTATATTCGTATCTGTCAGAAAATTTTGTAATCACATCCATATTTATATCTTCAAAAATATAAAATGGTATCCATATCAATATATGTATTCGCAAAAAATATAAAAACACATATTCATATTAATTTCTGTATCCACCAAAATTTAAAATACATATCTGTATCTTCTTTAAAACAGATATATTTTTGGTCGAATATGGATATATCATTATCCGCTTGTATCCCTAATTCTCAGATATTTAAATAATAAAAAATTCTCAAAATTCTTCTTGACAATCAAAATTTCTCACAATTCTTCTATGTCTATAGATTTCCAAGCATGTTGATTGAATCACAACGAAAGTGATTTATCTAAGTAATAAAGAAAACTAGCTCAGTACATATACTCTTATCTGATCTACATGTACAAAAACTTCTTTGATTAAATATAATAGATAAAGAATAAAACTCAATAATAACCGACATGTTTTTTCTATAGACATGTATATAATGAATCATAAATTCTATGTTCACGCTGAGGGGGGTGTTCGAGATGCTTGTTCTCGCTTTCAGTATGTCTAAAGCGGAAGGCAGATGAGGTCATGTTTACTGTGACCAATGTGTATGGGCCTATGAGTTCGGTGGCGGGTTCCTTAGATGCAGATCTTTCAGAGGTGGGAGCACACAGAGATGAAGGTGTATGGTTGATTGGTGGTGACTTAAATGTGACCTTGGTGTCAAATGACATGCCGTTGAGGGGGGGGGTTCGGGATGCTGGTTCAGAAGATTTCAGGAATAAGGTGCATGCCTTAGGATTTACAGTGATTGATGCAGGGGGTTGTACCTATACTTGGCAGAATGCTAGATCGAGATCGAGACTGGGTAGATTTCTCCTTTCACCTGAGGGAGTGGAATTTTTCCCCCTCTCTCGGGCATGGTCGTTGCCCCGGGCTCACTCTAACCATACGTTAATCCTATGGTCTTCGGAAGAACAGAAGCGACCCGGATCCTTTTTCAGATTCGAACGAGCTTGGTTGTTGGAGGAAGGTTTCAAGGGGGAGGTGGTCAGGAAATGAGAGAATTGTAGGTGGAGGGGTCAGCAGTAGGACGCCTCGCGTCTAAACTACTGCTGCTCAAGAGATTCCTGCTCGATTTCTGACGACGAGTGAGGAAGGGAAGGAGGGAGCGAAGAAAACAAGCTCAGCATGGAGTAGTCCGTCTAGATGGGTTGGAGGATTAGAGGGGTTTGGACCAGGAGGAGGTGCTGGAGCGGGCTAGGCTCCTAGAAGAACTGCTATTGGAGGAAAGGAAAGAAGAAGTGGAATGGAGACAAAGAACAAGACAGAAGTGGCTGCACGAGAGGGATGCGAACACAAGGTTCTTTCATTCGATGGCCTCCGGTAGAAGAAGGAGGAATTTTATTCATAGTCTTCAAGTGGGTGGGGATATGGTAGTGGGTGATTCTCGGTTGGGAAGGTCTCTCATAGATCATTTCGTCAGGATGTCGAGGAGAAGGACACATGAGGGCTGTAGGTGGCGTGGAGCAGGTGTGGAATCGTTGACAGTGGTGTAGGCATCCGAGCTAGAGATTCCTTTTATGGAGGAGGAAGTCAAAGGTGCGGTGTTGGGGTTGAATGCAGATGGGGCACCTGGACCAGACGATTTTCTGGTGTTCTTCTTCAAGGATTTTTGGGATCTACTGAAGGATGACGTTATGGTGGTAATGAATGAATTTAGAGATGGCAATAGAGGAATCGAGAAGGTTAAACGGCAATGCTTTTCCTTCTTCCCAAGAAAGAGAACCCAGTCCGGGTGGAGGACTACATATCAGTTGCGATATCTAATGCAATCTACTTGATTATGGCCAAGGTTCTAGCAAATAGACTCTAACATGTACTTGATGATGTAATCATGCAAAACCATACTGCATTTATCCCGGGCAGATAGATGATGGACGGGACGATTATGGCATCTGAGATTTCCCTACAATGGCGCAAGGATCACATGAAGGGATTGGTATGGAAGATTGACTTCGAGAAGGCTTACGACTGTGTGGATTGGAACTTCTTGTGGGAGTCGCTTTGGAGGCGCGGCTTCACTGACCTCTGGATACCCTGGATGAAGAGGTGCGTCACGACCTCGTCCTTTACCGTTCTAGTCAATGGAAGACCAGAGGGAGGATTTTTCTAGCCGCAAAGGGGCGTTCGACAGGGATGCCCGTTAGCACCAATGATTTTCATTCCGGTGGCAGACGCTTTGGCAACAATGTTCAGGAGAGCAGTCGAAGAAGGGTGGGTTGAGGGATTCCGAAAGGGAGCTATCTCTATTCCTCTATTACAATACGCAGACGACACGATCATTTTCTTGGGCGGGACAAAAGATATGCACAGAAGGACGAGGCAACTAGTGGAGATCTTCAGCAACATATTAGGTCTCAATATCAATAGAGAGAGATCTATGGTGATACAGTTTGGGATGGATGAGAAGGAGAGTGGTTTGAGGGATGCGCTTTTGCGATGCCCCTTGGGGATGTTACCCATTCCTTATCTTGGGCTTCCTTTGGTGGCAGGTAGGCTCAGGAAAGCAGATACTACGCAAGAGCTGGATAGCCAATCTATCTGTATTACCTCAAATATGCACCAACCAATTAGCCAGAAGTGCTTTATTCATACAACTCACATCCCGAATTCCAAGACCCCCATCTTTTCTCTGCCTCGTGAGCTCTTCCCATCCTACGAGATGGATACCTGGTCTTTGCTGCTTCCCATCTAACCAGAAAAATCTTCTCATCATAACCTCTATCTTCCTCCTTATGCCAACCGGCATCAGCCGGGTTGAAAAAAAGAAAATAGGAATCATCGACAGCACATGCTTTAGCAGAATCAGTTTCCTGCCTTTAGATAAGGTGACTGCTTTCCAACCTGCAAGCCTCTGCTCAAATCTAAAGAGTGAAACAAACTTACCCAGTTAACAACAACATGTGCACCAGACCCTACATATTAAAAAATAGGCATAAGACCCATATTTGGTAAAGGCTCAATAATAGAAAACATCTGATTGAAAAAATAAATACTAACAAATTCAAGAATAATCAAAAGAATCTAAAGCAAAGAGTAAATAAAGAAAATTAATTCTAAATTGAAATACAATGATCGTCAACTCATATGTCACACGTCTGACTTTCTTGATTTATAAACATTGTATGAAGACATGATATAAGAAGAGAGTGCACATGAGATAGGTGGGGGTTTTCATGCGCGTAGGATGTGGGAAAGGGTTTGGGCCCTCTTCGGGCCGGGCCCTTAGGCCGGGGCGGGCTGGGTCGAGCCAAGACCGAGCCCGAACTAAAAATATTTTTGACCTAAATATTGGACCCAAACCCGACCTAGTATTCATTTGAGCCTGAGCTGGGTCAGACTATTTAGGCTGGACCGGGCCGACCCAACCCAATGCTCATCCCTAATTAGATGTCAATGACTACACAAAAGTAATGCGGTCAAAACAAAAATAAATGATTTATTAGGAGAACACATTTGTAGCGGGCATTGATCTTTAAGTAGAAATCAGATGCTCGATGATGCTAACTTACGTAGTATGATTAGTTTATATCTAGAGGATTATGACATCCGTAAAAGAAAAGTAAAAAATAAATCGTGAATATTAGAAAGATAAATAGGATGTGTCGATGACCCCAAATTATGAATGCATGAGTAAAAATACGAGGAGTAAATCCTAATTTATTTTGGGCAGCAGTCTAGAATAGTTAACTTTATATAAGAAGATAATGGTCACATAACAATATCCATTTTACACTATTGACAATCGAGGCGTTCATTTTTGTGAAAATGTCAAGTGTAGATCAGAGTAGTAAAAAACGTAAGCTTTCTACTTGTATGGGTAAAACTATCAGTAGTACAAACCCCTATTGCATTGTCAATAACTTTAAGCATGGATGACTATGACCAAGATCTCATACCATAACGGAGATTTCTATATCCTCAAAATGTAGGAAGGCTTTATACCGGGAAATATCAACCAACATTCAGAAGATTAGAGATCTCAGCCGTTAAATGGTGACTACTTTTCGTCAATTGGTGAGTTCTAGAGGGAAGATTTATGTTGTTCCTTCGTTCTTCGACCTTCAATTGACCGGTGATGCAGCTGCCGAGGGTGATCAGATCCCGGTGTCGATGATGATCACGATCAGGGTAGAGAGCTTCGTACTCTTTGTTAGCTTGATGAAGGATGGAGATGTTGTTGCTTTGCCATTAGAGGTTTGGACAGGAGATGGACTCGAGGATGAGGAGAACATACTCCCCTCGACTTGGCCGATTCTAGAATACCTGCAAGTTGAAGCTAGGAATGGAAGTTGTTGTGTTGTTTGTCTTATGGGTAAATGGATCGTGGGTGAGGAGGATCCATTTACCCACTTTGTTACTCGTGTAAGAGAAGCTAACAAAGAACCCCGGTTGATATGAGCAACATGGACAACTTCCCAGTTGCCCTCTAGTTGAGGAGGGTTTCTAGTTAAATCCTTTGTCTTTGTGGTGCTTGTTCGGACTACATGGTGTTAGTGCCGAGTAAGGGCTGATCGTGGGACATTTGTGTTGCCCGGTATAGCCTACTGTGGGGTCATATTTTCAGTTGATTGCAGCCTGTTGTGTGAGCTGTTGTGAGTATTTCCTTCTAGCCCTCCCGATCTGTTGTGCGGGCTGATTCCATCCCTCTCCAGACTGCTGTGCGGGCCGTGTTTTTCTGTTGAGCGCCCTCTCCGTTTTTTTTGTTTCTGTTCCATCCCTCTCCAGAGTACTGCTGTTCCCGTTCTTTGGTTTTTTTTGGTTGTATCGGTTGAGGAGGGAGAGCTGTTATGTTCAGAATGAAATAGGTTTGAAGGTGTAGCCAAGGTTTTTAACAAAATGTTTGAGAGTTTTTCCGGATAAGACAGTTTGCACTTCATCCACTAGACAGAATACCCAAAAGACAAACAGAAGCTGGTATTGGTTGCGTGTTTGAGAATTTAAATAAGAAAGCCATGAAGAAAGCTATCAGGTACTGCTGTAACCGGCCTTCTGCCCGTCTTGCGGAGGAGGAGGAAGGCCCGTGTAGGCTCCAGAAGAAGCAGGGGCCTGATTTCGAGATGCAGCCTCCGCTGTTCGGCTCCGACCCCAAAGGCACCTGCCGCCGTTTCCGCACGTACCTCCCCTGACCCAGACTCCATGTCGAGCCTCGCCGTTCGCCTTTGCTGTGTTTGCCTGAGTTTTATTTACGTGAAGCTTTTGGAAAGTTCCACCTCCTGTGGAGTTTGTGGATAATTTCCGGCTCCTGTAGTGCGCATCATTCCGTTGGACTCCTCCGCTCTATATCCCAGGGAAGACTTGGCTCTTACAAACGTGATGATTATCCCACTAAGCCTCCGGAGCTTTCATTTTTGATTCTACATACTGGTTGAGAGATGTTTTTCTCCTTTCTCGTTTGTGTATCGGTTCGTCCTTCAAGAGAGCTCTCTACTCACAGTTCCACTGTTACTAGACGTGGCTTATTCCCATGACGGACGGCACTTCTCTCTTCTAAATTACCTGTAGTGTTGTTCTTTTACCTTTCTTCTCTCCACCATCTACGATATAATCCCCTCGTTGAGAAGTTCGTGCACTCCTTTTATGGGGAGCTCAGTCATGAATATTATTAGTTCTGATTTAGTGAAAAACTGAGTTCGGCCGCTAAAAAAACTTGCAATAACTCAAAAATAAAAAATGATATGACATACAGTAATAACCAGTGCACTCTGGAGTTGTGCATTCGGGAGAAAATCGTATAGCTGATAACATCTAAAATGCACGATCAAACCATTATTCATTGCAAAGATTATCTTTCATGTAATTGATAACGATTCATGCATACTTGATGACTTTTTTTAAATATAGGATCGAATCGCATACTGTTTATATGAATAATTTGTTTTGAACATTCAAAGATATAGTCTAGTGGTAATACTGTGTGACTACCACACAAAAGACATGGTTCAAATCTCACTTTTGCAGGGGTTGCGTTAGGTAGTTGACCCTACTTATAGTGGGAGAAGGCTCAGTACATGTGAAAATTCTAAAGATATAACAACAAAATCGCCAATTTATTCATTATAGTGTGAAGATAATAAACATGATATCCACTACTAAATCCAAGCGTTGCACGTGAACTATACAAATATATATAATAGGTAAATCCTATGGTGTCAATAGATTTTAATATATTCGCATTCGATCTACTTTTATATCTGTTTATATATATTTTGATATTTGTATTTTGTATATGTATTTAACTCGTCAGATATATAATGTCACTTCATTTTTGTAAATATCTATGTTTGTACTAATGTATTCATTTCAATGCATCATGTAATTATAGATTTATCAGTAATCGTAAGAAACGGAATTTTGTACAATCTTTCATCATACTTGACATGGTTGTTAAGAAATAAGTAGGTTTAATAAATTTTCCTGCGTTAAAGTTATGAAATACAAGGTAATCTATAAAATGTTTCTCCTATTATTAATGTCACACCTATATCCATTTTATATTGCTGTTCATTTTTATTAATTTAGTAACATTTTTTCCTCAATCTGTCAACATGTATATTTAAATTCAAATTTATGTTTTAAAACGTATAATGAAACGGCTGCGTCTGCATATATAATGTTGCACCGTTAGGATTTTTTTGAGGAAAGAGGGTGAAATCCCGAGTTGGGACTCACCGCCAAAAACTTTTCAATTTATAGAAAGATAAAGATATACATTACCTTGTGGACTATAATCGATAAAGGGAAAGACATAAAGCGAGTACATTTTCTGAATAGAACTTCTGATTATTAAAAATCAGATCATTTCTTCCTCCCCAGATGGCCCAAAGAACCACAAATGGCAAAGAACAGTCGTCCGTCGAGTTCATCCCTACCGACATAATCGACCTCCAGAAATCGATGGAGCCACTATGCAGTACCCAAGTCGCCCCTATTTCCTTCCAAACCTGCTCTGAAAAAGGGCATGTAAAAAACAATGCTCTGCATTCTCCGTCTGTGTGCCACAACTATCACACTAGGTATCAAGAATGCCAAACAGTCCGTCCCTTCTTGCTTTGTCCCAAATCCTACCCCTTCCGAGGCACCAAAGGAAGATCTTAACTCTACTAGGGATCTTGCTTGCCCAGATAATCTTCATATCATGCTTCATGTCCGGGTCCAAATCCTCACTTCTCCCTCTGAACACCATGCATGCCTTTTTCACCGAGAATCTTTCCCCCTCTCAAAAGCATTGGGAATCTTTCACCGAGAATCTTTCCCCGACATGCAACAAGGGGAGGGCAGCTCAGACAACATTCTGTCCAACTCCTCCTTTCTTCGTCCTGAAAGGTCATGCATGAAGTGAGGAACCCACGAGCCAGAACCACCAACTTCAGCTACGGAACACCCTCTGCTTTGCCGCTAAAGCAAAGAGTCTTGGGAATCTATTGCATAGAACCCCTTCCCCAGTCTAGTTGTCTTGCTTAAAATGAAAGACCTCCCCGGCCCCCAATCTTGGTGTCATTCTTGACCTCAGCTGTGGTAAAATATCATTCACCCCTCTCCAAAGAGAAGACTCGAAACACACTCTACCAGCTTCTAAAGAGACATTGATGCCATATATATTACGTATGAGCTGAACAACCAATCTATCTGTGTTACCCCAAATCTGCACCATCCACTTAGCCACGCTTTATTCATACTACTCGCATCCCGAATTCCAAGGCCTCCTTCGCTTCTCTGCCTCGTGAGCTCCTCCCAGTCTACTAGATGTATGCTTGACCGTGTATATATTAGTACTTAGTTTGACTGTTCATTTATAAATTTTGTGTCATTCGCAAGCTGTAGTGGGTGGTGAGAAGTACATGGGTACATGCTCGAGCATAGCTCCATCCAGGTCAACCACCAAATCAATGCTTGAGAGACAGTTATCTACCAATAGGATAAGGGGTGAGGGGAGGTGTTATGATGTATAAAAAAGTCGTCAACAGTTTGATAAGCGATCCGAACGACTAAGGTAAAGGTACAAAAATGGTCGTTGCGACCTCGGTCGCTCAGATGCGCTAAATCAAGAAAAATGAACCACTCAATACAAATAAAATCAATCAAAACACGAGAAGCGGTCCTGCTATATTTTTAACCTGGTATAGCACCCAGGGTCGAACTCAAGGAGCACGGGTTGGCCGAAGGCCTACGAAGTAGTAAAAATAAAGAAAATAAAAGACAAAATATTTTTTAGTGGTTTTTAATTATTTTTATATTTTTTTGGATTTTTAATATGTGAAAAACAAAAACAAGCACACTTCAACAATTTATTTAATGCATAAAAAATCAACCAAAAATTCAAACAAAAATATTTTTGTGTGTTTTATAATTTTTTATGTTTTTGGTGAATTTTTGGGATTTTTCTGATATTTATTTTAATTTCTAAAAATCAAACAGTAACAAAAACAAGGGGCACTGTCCAGCCAAGCCTAAAGTCCCTAGATAAAATATCTAAGGACCTCAAAAAAGGCCTAGAAGTAATTTTCCTATAAAATAGATGAAATAAGGAAATTTTAGGTACCAGATTTATTGTTTTTGGATTTTTAATGTATTTATTAGAATTTTTATGGTTTTTTTGGGGTTTTTAAGTTTTTAAGGTTTTCCAGTGGTGAAAAATAGCCAAAATTGGCTAGAAAATAAAGGAACACAAACTAAACAGTGGCTAATTTTTATAGAATTTTTAGGGGAGTTTTTATATTTTTTGTGATTTTTAAATCTAGACAGTAACAAAAACTAAGGTTTTTGAATTTTTAAAAATAACAAACGAAATCAAAAATGTCCTAAAAAATTCACAAAAATCCTACACCATGGCTTGGCTGGACAGTACCCCTTGTTTTTGTTACTGTTTGATTTTTAGAAATTAAAATAAATATCAGAAAAATCCCAAAAATTCACCAAAAACATAAAAAATTATAAAACACACAAAAATATTTTTGTTTGAATTTTTGGTTGATTTTTTATGCATTAAATAAATTGTTGAAGTGTGCTTGTTTTTGTTTTTCTTATTTTCTTCACATATTAAAAATCCAAAAATATAAAAATAATTAAAAACCACTAAAAAATATTTTGTCTTTTATTTTCTTTATTTTTACTACTTCGTAGGCCTTCGGCCAACCCGTGCTCCTTGAGTTCGACCCTGGGTGCTATACCAGGTTAAAAATATAGCAGGACCGCTTCTCGTGTTTTGATTGATTTTATTTGTATTGAGTGGTTCATTTTCTTGATTTAGCGCATCTGAGCGACCGAGGTCGCAACGACCATTTTTGTACCTTTACCTTAGTCGTTCGGATCGCTTATCAGAATGACGCCGTTGCCGGGGAGCACGGCTTAGTAGTTTTCTTTTTCCTTTAGTTTTTATTTTCGCGGCTTTTCGCGGCTCTTCCAGAGCTCGCGGCTCTTCGCGGCTTTTGTTTATATTTTCTTTTTGTTTTATTTTGCTTTATTTTTTTTCTTTTATTTTTGTTTTTGTTTTCTTTTGTGTGTTTATTTTATTTTACATTTTTGCATATATACCCTCAGTTTCTTTCATTTTATTTTCTTATTATTTGCTTATTTTTGTCGGTTCTGACCACTCTGTTTCTCTTGGGAGGGCCCGAGGACCGAGGCGGCTGATTTCGAGAAGCCGGCGCAACCGCGGGATTCGGAGGCGGCTCCTTTCTTCGTGGAGCCGCAGGAGAGAGTGAGAGAGAGTTGAGTGGGTGAGGTTTTTATTTTATTTCCATTATTATTGTAATAATACAGGACCATTCTCTGGACTTGGACTCTTCTACCGTAACGGGTCTGTTTCGCCGAGCACCGGTGTGCTCGGGGGACCCTTAGGAACTTCGCGGTTTTTCGCGGTTTTCATGCGGCTTTCTTTTTCTTTTATTTCTGCCTTTTCCGGTTTTTCGCGGTTTTTGCTCGAGCCCCTAGACTTAGGAATTTCTGGTGACTGTGCCGTACTTAGTAGGATCCACACACCTAACTGCTAATCTGTTCCTATAGATCGTTAATTGGACCTACTAAAAAATCATTAATAAAAATAACCGATTCACTTACCTTCGTAGCCTATGTGCCGCAGCCCGTCCTGTAAAGCGCTTACTCCTACCCCCGATTTGTCGGACAGAGGAGGGACGGGCCAAGACCGGACTCTTTGGCTTGGAGGTCGGTGACCGGTTAGACGGTTCATCGCTAGAATTGCTCATCTAGGACTCGGCTTTACCGCTGCATTATTTAGGTTAGTTTCCTTTTCAGTCTTTAAATTCTGCGCGGATCATCTTGCATGTAGAGTGCTGGAGACAGGTACGCATTTCTTACTCAGCATGCATCATTGATTTGTCACGCATCGGCTTTTTCGTCTTCTCCCCCTTGTTTTGGACTTAATAACCAGGAGAACCGAAAAATTCGTTAGGCCGTTTGTTTTTATTTGAAAAATACTAAAAAGTGAAACCATAAAATTGGGACTGGCTAATATTATTGATCTTAAAATCCGCTCACCCTAAAAACTTTGTCTTGGGGAGAGCAACCCCCTCATTGGATGGTTTGGATGCGCGAGAGAGTGACCCACACCCTAGGTAGAGCCCCCCGTTGCTAGTCCCGACTGATTACCGACTTTTCCGTGCGGGCCAGTCGGTTGGGTTAGCATCGGATATCCTAACAGGTCACGTAAGCGCTCTGATATTTTGTGTGTTCACCAAATAAAATTGACAAGATAATTTGACCGAACTTTCACGGTCTTCAGCTCGCGTTGCGTTGGTGAACCGGGGGTTTGTTTTCTGATCATAATTTTTCCAGATCTCATCCGCACTACTCGCCAGATCAAGATGATGGGTAGACGGTCTCTTAGGCAGCCTCTGGCTGCACCGCTTTTGGGCACGTCTACCTCATCATCTAGGTTGGCTCGCGAGAGCTCAGACCCGCTCTCCGAGCCCGAGTACGATTCCACCCTGTTCCCCCTCGACGCCCTTTCTGTTCTACCTGAGAGACACGAGCCCGAGGAGAGACTGATTGATTTAACAGCACCTGAGTTGGGCTCGTTTGATTTTGCAGACGTCGCCATGGCCGGCAGTTCTGAGGATCGTTCCCGTACAGAGCACGTTGTGATGGATCAGGGAGCGATCAACTCCACCTTGATCGCCTCATTAGAGACAGTTCAGCAGCAGCCGCAGCCGCCGCCGCAGCAGCAGCAGCCACGGGAGGAGGACCACCTAGACCGATGCGGGAGTTGCACAACCCCGGATCTACACTGATGCACCATTGGGTGGTGGTACCTGCTATCGTGGGGGACTTCAAGTTCCCCCCGAACACCCTGCAGATGCTTCCTCGTTTTCACGGACTTGCCACTGAGGAGCCCCACCTCCACCTCCAGGAGTTTCTGATGATCTGCAGTACTGTCCACGACCGGCATGTGGACCAGGACACGATCCGGATGATAGCCTTCCCGTTTTCACTGGCAGATAGAGCAGCCACCTGGATGAAGCATCTTGGGAGGTTTGTCTACACCTGGGAGCAGCTCCGCACCGAGTACTTGAACAAGTACTATCCACTCGGGCGGACGAATGCAGCGAGGGCCCTTATCAGCAACTTCTCCATGTTCCCCAACGAGCAGTTTCACGAGGCATGGGAGAGGTTCCGAGAGCTCCTAGACAGATGCCCGCACCACGACATCACGAAGCCGAACCTTGTGCAGAGCTTCTTCAGCGGGTTGACACCAGAGCTACAGGGCCTGGTGAATGCTTCTTGCGGCGGGTCCTACTTCGCCAAGGACCACGACCAGATCTGGGCCATCTTCGAGGAGATGGCTGAGAACTATATGGTGATGTCTCAGACCAGGTTGTATACTCAGAGACCCCAGCCACAGCATCCAGGACCCGTGCAGTACCAGCGGATAGCACGGGTAGATGCAGGTCCATCCAGTTCGTCCGCAGCCGCAGCAGCACAGGCAGAGTCGACAGCTGCGGACATGGGCATTATCAGCGAGAAGTTGGACCGCATGGAGCTGATTGAGAAGAAGCAGTGCCAGAGCATCACTCAGATGGAACAAATGGCACAGGTTCTGAGCGACATGAAGACACAGCTCATGTGTCTCCAGGAGGCACAGACGGCTCCTCAGCCCCGTCTTCAGTCGCAAGGCGACTCCGGCAGCAGCAACAGCTCGTCCCAGCGCTCCAGCACCCATGTGCAGCCTAGACAGGTTCACCTTGTACAGGCGGAGCCGTACCAGCAGCCGCAGCCCACCTACCAGTCCCCACCATCTCCAGAGATGCAGATGGTGGTCTACCAGCCGGAGCAGCCTCTGGCAGTACTCCCGCCAGCCCCCTACGATGCCGAGCCGTTGATAGATGTCAACGGGATTTGGTATGACTGCCCCCAGCCTGGGATCTGACGAGACCATCCCGGATTCAGGTGGGGGAGTGGTGGTGCCCAGCCCCAGCAGCAGCCGTCAGGACAGGGAGGGCAGTACTCCCAACAGAGAGATCACCACCAGCCGCAGCAGCAGCCCCCAGCATACCAGCAGCACCAGCCATCATCCTTCGTTCCTCGTCCCTATCAGCAGCAGGGACAGTCGTGGAGACGTGAGCAACAGGCTCACCCAGTTCAGCAGCAGCACCCTTCCTCATACCCCTCTTACCACCAGCAGCAGTTCCAGCAGCCTCACCCCCAGAGAGGCTACCCGTCGGGCTCCCACGAGAGCCCCGCTTTGGATGACATCGCCCGCCTCCTCACGGACCAGCAGGCCACATTCAGACGGGAGATGGACGAGTTCCGCCAGGAGATGCGGGACTTGGTGAGCGGGAAGGCCGCCATTCCAGCCCAGTTTGAGCCGAATCCGAACAACCTCAAGAGGAAATCTGAGCAGGTAGTACACACTGAGTTTGCCACTCCTAGTGACCCATTTGTTGATACATCTTCGGATCTATTTGATGCTGATTTTGTCACACTTAGGAGCGGTAGGACCCCAGCAGGCGGCGGCGCCTCATCTGAGCTTCACCACGAGGATACTTCAGAGGCGCCACATGAGGAGGAGGAGAGCAGTACTGAGGCCACTCCAGATGATGACGGTGGCACTGAGGCCACCAAGGATGCTGATCCCACCGGCGGTACTGAGGCCGCCGCTTCACCAGATCGAGGAGGTGGTACTGACGCCACCAGTTCAGCCAAGCCAGCCCGCGGTACTGATGCCGCGAGACGTCTACCAGCAGCAGCAGCAGAGCCAACCCATGGTGGTACTGAGGCCACCGGTGTTTGTATAGAGAGAGATGTTGTTTTTCCTCGTCGTGATGTATCTCAGGACTTTGGTTTGAATAAAGGGAAAGGTTCAGTTTCTTCTGGTCCCACTGTGGTGCATGATGTATGTGTGGATCCGGTCATCGAACCGTCTAGGCCTTTTCCTAGTCCTTCATCTGCGAAGGACCCTGTGATCCCCTTCCCTAGAGCCCTTCAGATGGGGAAGGGGAAGAAAAAAGAAAAAGATCCAAAAAAGAGAGAGCTTGAGGAGTTCAGCCAGAGCATGATCGATCGATTCCACATCCAGCTGACCCTCTAGGAGGCTTTGCAGCACATCCCCCTTCTCCAGCGATCTTTGAGAGACAGGACTACAGTCAGGAGGAGGAGGAGGAACCACACTTCTGAGATCCATGTGCTGACGAAAGCCACGTGTTTCGCAATCCAGAACCGATTGCCAGCCAAAAGGCCAGATTCAGGGGCCCCGTATGTCAGATGCCAGATCAGTGAGCAGAGGTTCGACCGTACTCTTCTAGATAGCGGATCGTCGATCAACCTTCTTCCGGCAGCCCTTCTCGACCGCTTCGAGTTGGGCACTCTTCGACAGAGCAGGACAGTCCTTCAGTTCGTTGATCGATCTGTCAAGAGGCCGAGGGGGTTATTACGAGACGTTATCGTCACGATTCAGGGCCTGAAATTCCCCGTGGACTTCGTAGTGTTGGACATGGAGATCCCTGAGTCAGTGACCGATACCCCCATCATCCTTGGTCATCCGTTCTTGGCCACAGCCAAGGCGGTGACTGATCATGATAGCGGGAAGGTGTACTTTCGCGTCGAGGGCGAGAGTATACAAATAGAGACGGTCGAGGACTACAGAGCTAGAGAGGTAGCCCGCTCAGATGCGAGTACAGATTCAGAGCAACTGACAGACGCAGAGCAAGACATCCACCAGGACTGTGATTTTGTGATCACAGATGATGAGGCAGCTTGGGCAGATCCTGCAGCACAGACCATCCTCTCATACTCAGATACAGCTGATGCCGAGATGATAGCAGAGGAGAGTTTGGAGAGCACAGCCCTGGTTTAGGATACCACAGAGGCAGCAGAGCCGGTCCTTGATCGCGACACGATTTTCAGTTATGGTGGTACTGAGGCCACCTTGCTTTACGGTGGTACTGATGCCACCGCGGTTGATACAGATCCCTCGGATTCAGAGTCTGATTGGGCCGATTGCTATGATCAGATGCCAGACCTGAGTTCACCTGAGCCTGTAGATGAGGAGGAGGTAGATGCAGAGCCGAGCAGAGACAGTGCAGTTGAGCAGCCTTCTCCCGATCCAGTTTGCGAGAGTACGCTTTCACTTTCCCAGGCAGATTTGGCAGACTTAGCAGCTTTCACTCAGTTTCTTCCGCAGCCAGATTTGCCAGCACCGAGCATTCCAGAGCTGAAGCCGCTCCCTACTTCGCTGAAGTATCGATTCCTTGCGGGCGAGCCAGAGATGTACCCGGTCATCATCTCCGCCGAGTTGACTGGAGATCAAGAACCCCGTTTGATGGGGGTTCTTGAAAAGAACCGCAAGGCGATCGGATGGAGCGTAGCAGATCTCCATGGGATTAGTCCATCAGTGTGCTCCCACCATATCTATCTCGAGGAGGGGGCGAAGCCGTCGCGTGAGTTCTAGCGGCATCTGAACCCCAACCTGAGAGAGGTCGTGATGAAGGAAATATCAAAATGGTGGAGTGCAGATTTTATCTATCCCATTTCCAACTCCAAGTGGGTCAACCCCTTGCATGTGGTTCCCAAGAAGACGGGCATCACGACTGTGATCAGTGAGTCGGGAGAGGAGATTGCTACACGAGTACCCACCTCTTGGAGGGTCTGTGTTGACTACAGGAGACTCAACCAGGCCACCAAGAAGGGCCATTTCCCCCTGCCTTTTATTGACCAGATCATTGAGAGACTGGCAGGGAAGAGCCATTATTGCTTCCTGGATGGGTACTCAGGCTACAACCAAGTGGCCATCGCTCCTGAGGATCAGGAGAAGACCACCTTTACCTGTCCCTTCGGCACATATGCTTTTCGACGCATGCCATTTGGGCTATGCAATGCCCCTGCGACGTTTCAGAGGTGCATGCTGTCAATCTTCTCGGACATGTTAGGGGAGTGTTTGGAGGTCTTCATGGACGATTTCTCGGTCTACGGCGACGGATTCGACTCCTGTCTTGACTGCCTAGACCGGGTACTCCAGCGATGTATTGAGTATCATTTGGTTTTATCTTGGGAGAAGAGTCACTTCATGGTGACTCAAGGGACGGTGCTTGGCCATATCATCTCCAACAGGGGCATGAAGGTTGATCCGGCCAAGGTTGATGTCATTAGGAAACTCGCACCGCCGTCCAATCTGAGGCAGCTACGGTCATTCCTGGGGCACGTTGGATTTTATAGGAGATTTATTCAGGATTTCAGCAGGATTGCCCGACCGTTGACTGACCTCTTGACGAAAGACACCGAGTTCCTTGTCGATGACAAGTGTCTTTCGTCGTTCGCGACTCTCCAGCAGTGCGTTATTGAGGCTCCTGTCCTCCAGCCGCCTGATTGGTCTCTCCCATTCGAGATCATGACGAACGCCTCCGACTTTGCCATAGGGGCAGTGCTGGGACAGAGGAGGGATGGAGTTCCATTTGCCATACACTATGCTAGCCGCACATTGGATTCCGCCCAGCGGAATTATACGGTCACAGAGAAGGAGATGCTAGCCGTAGTGTTTGCCCTGGATAAGTTCAGATCGTATATCATTGGATCTAGAGTGACTTTGTTTACAGATCACACCGCCATCAGGTACCTCATGGCAAAGAAGGATGCCAAGGCCAGACTGACTAGATGGATCCTTCTACTCCAGGAGTTCGACATTGAGATCAAGGATAAGCCTGGAGTCAAGAATGTGGTGGCAGATCATCTCTCCCGATTAGAGCAGCCTGAGGATTCTGAGCAGATTGACCCTATTAGAGATACCTTCCCAGATGAGGCGATCCTTGCTATCGCCTCACTCCCATGGTACGCTGATATTGTGAACTTTCTCGTTGCTGGGAAAGTCCCACAAGATTGGCCCAGGCAGAGGCTTGAGGCCTTCCTCGCGAAGGCCAAGTCCTACCATTGGGAGGATCCCATCCTTTACCACGAAGGAGGGGACAACGTCTGGCGTCGGTGTATTCCTCAGGAGGAACACCATAGCGTCCTCACTTACTGCCACAAGCTTGAGGCAGGAGGACATCATTCTGGGAGGAGAACGGCACAGAAAGTGCTCCAATCCGGCTTGTGGTGGCCTACCCTCTTCAAGGACTCAGATGAGTTCGTGAAGAGGTGTACTGACTGTCAGAGGATGGGCACTTGTGGACAGCGTGATATGATGCCGATGCAGCCCATTCACTTCTGTGAGGTTTTTGACGCATGGGGCATCGATTTCATGGGTCCATTCCCTAAGAGTCAGGGATTTGAGTACATTCTGTTGGCCGTTGATTATGTGAGTCGTTGGGTGGAGGCTATCCCCGCCCGAGCCGCTGATGCGAGGACCGTTTGCAGATTTTTGAGGAAGCACATCATCACGCGGTTCGGGGTTCCACGAGTTCTGATTTCTGATGGGGGGTCTCACTTCATCAACGACCAGGTGAAGGCACTTGCTAGCGAGTTCGGCATAGATCATCGTGTTGCTACACCTTACCATCCACAGACGAATGGTCTAGCCGAAGTGTCGAATAGGGAGATCAAGACTATATTGCAGAAAGTCGTCCGCCCTGACCGAAAGGATTGGTCGCAGCTTTTGGACTCGGTCTTGTGGGCATATAGGACGTCTTTCAAGACACCTTTGGGCACATCTCCCTTTCGCCTCGTATATGGCAAGCCATGCCATTTACCTGTTGAGCTGAGGCACAAGTCACTTTGGGCAGTTACAGATATTTTGATGGATCCAGATGGTATGGGAGATCAGAGGAGGGCAGAGCTAGCTGCCCTGGAGGAGCTTAGAGATGCAGCTTTCTCAAGCAGCCAACATTATAAGGAGAAAGTGAAGGAGTGGCATGATTCTCATATCAGCCACAAACATTTTGAGATTGGACAGAGAGTATGGTTGTTTGATGCGAGGCTACGCCTATTTCCAGGGAAGCTACAGAGAAAATGGAAGGGACCTTATCTGGTTAGAAAGGTACACGACAACGGTAGCATCGACATATCTGAGTTGTCTTCTGAGAGTACCTTTCGAGTGAACGGCCAGCGACTCAAGCCATTTCTAGATCATGAGCCGCGGGTCGTTAATCTTGCCCCTATTCATTTTGCGTGAGGTGTGGTCTTTGACTCACATCTAATGCATCTCACGCCTGAGTTTCACTGATCTTCCGCCTTGTATAGATCCAGATGTCCATATCACTACATTCTTTAGTCCCACATCCCTTCCTTCATCTTGTGATTATCCTATACTTAGGGTGCACTTTACCCTAAGTATAGGGGGGATGTGAGGCCTTTCGGGTATTTCTTTTGTTTCTGTCTACCCATGTTTTTGCTGCCTATACTTAGGGATATTTCACCCTAAGTATAGGGGGGGTAGACCCTGTACATTCTGCACTCAGGTTTTCCCTTAGTATACAGCCTGCTATACTTAGGATTACTTGATCCTAGGTATAGGGGGGAGACCTGGGTCCCTCTTGACTCTTCTTTTTCATTCTTCTTTTTGTATAGCCTTCCTTTTCACTTTCCTACACCTAGCACGAGTTATGTCTTCTCCATCGCTCTTGACTCTGAGGACATCGTTCGAGCTAAGTATAGGGGGGTGTGTATATATTTCATATATACTTTAGCCATAACTCGTACTTTGTGTAAGAGTGTTAATAAATAAAAATGGCTAAAAACCACAAAAATTAAAAATTTTCATGTACATAATCTTCTTTTATTTGCACATACATAGCTAGTGTACAAATTATTTTTGTAAAAATGATTTCAAAAATCTTTTGTGTAAAGCTTGTGTAAATATTTTTGTATCAAAATTATGTATATAGTACAAAATTTTTCCAAAATGTTTTGAAAATCAAAAGTTTGCAAAAATCTTGTGTAAATGTGTGTAAATACCTTTTTGCAAAACTTGCACTTCATGCATCATCATTTCATGATTTCAAAACATTTTTCAAAAATTTTGCATGATTGTAAAATTTGTGTAAATAAGCATCTTTTTGTACATATGTATATAGTTTTTCTGGATGAGTGTTGACACTTAAACTAGCCTAGAATCAAATTGAGAAATGGAGCTTGATTAAGATCTTAATCCACCTAATTTCTAAGAGGAACCTTATAGGGCTTAGGTTTAAGGCTTTTCAGGTCCATGGTGACTTAATTCTTTGAGTTCACTAGGCTATGATCACATGTCATCTCAATGAGCCTAAGTAGAGCACTTAACAACAACACATGACTCATATAGATTATGGCTTTACTTGGACACCAGCACTATGCACCGAGCTCTCTACGGATGAGGTGGTGAGGAGGCAGTCTTACTTGACTTGGGGTAGCATATGAGGGTAGTACTTCTAGGCGGAACCTCTCTTCTTCTTATAGTGAAGGAAGTGCGTCTCAACTTGGTCTGGTTGCCATGAGGTCTAACGACGGGAGTTGTGGGTTGCAATAAAGCTTCAAAAGAGGGATAGTCTACTGGCTCAAGAGGAAAAACTCCTTGTATATATGTTGCACATGTATATGTTGTATAGATGCACTGAAAAAAAAATGTGCAAAAAGAAAAGAACTCCAAAAAAGTGGTGGGTCTGAGAGAAAATGATAATCCCACCGGAGTATGTATATAGAGTGCAATAAGCAAAGCTTGGTTTCATGATCCACCTGTTGTAGCTTGCAGCAGGGAGACTTGGCTACACTGGTCAAGCTCCCAAGGGTACTTAGCTACACTGGCCTTGACCCATTCTCTTCTTCCCCCTCTTCTTGAGCCGGTTGTACTTGAACTTAGAAGGGAATACCCCGCTCCTCGAGGAAAGAGTGGCCAGATTGAGGTCATAGAGTTACCTTGTTAGGGAGGGTTGTCAAGTTGCCATTTCTGAGGTGGAGAGCTTAGACTTCACATTCACAGGACAAGAAAAGATTCATGGTCTTCAGGGTTTGTGATTGATGACTTGTTCTGATCTGGAGCATTGAGGAGTCTAGGTTATAGATTGGTGGAACTTAGAGGCTGTTAGGTTTTAAGCTTGAGTCTAAATAAGGTTCCGACACATTAATAATCCAAAGATCTGATCGAGCTCCATGCCCCAATTTAATGAAGGCAAGTTTAATAATCAACCTTGATCCATGTACATCCTCTTTTTCTTTTTCTTTCTTTCTTTTTCACTTCTTTTTCAAATAAGTTTGCTAAGGGACTAGCAAAGTTAAGTATAGAGGGGTGATGAATACCCATTCATCACTCTTTAATCTTATATTTTAGCTACAAAAACCTTTGCAAATGCATGTAGATATGTGTAAATAGGAATAATTAGCAAAAGCATGCATTGTGTAAAAACCTATAATTAGCATGTTTTTGTGCAAAAATAAAAGAATAAAGATTAAAAAGAAAAAGAGGGAAATATTTAGAATAAATATTGAGCAACCTAACCCAAGGGAGGGCTCAGCATGGGCCTGACCGCATAAAAGCCAAGTAGAGGGAGATAGGGGCTCATGTGTATATATTTATATAAATAAAATAAAAATGTTTTCCTCACCCAAAAATATGCTTGTAAATACTTGTATATATTTATAAAAGATAAAAACAAAATAAAAAGTTAAAAATCAAAAAGATTAAAAAAACCCCTTCATCATGTACATATATCACATCTATGCATTTATTTAACCTTGTAAATAAATAAAGTTATTTTCCAAACTTTTTGTAAATATTCTTTGCTATATATTGTAAATAAATAAAATAAAAAGAATCAAAACCAAAACAAAATAAAAATAACAAAATTAAAAATACAAAAATACATTGTACATATACTTTGTATATAGATGTACATATTTATTTATTTTCCTTATGTATATAAATAATTAAAATCAAATAAAACATCTTTTTATTCCTTATTTTATACTATAAATAAATAAAATATAAAATAGGAACAAAATTGTAAAAAATAAGAATTAAAAATCAAAAATCAAAACCCCACACATTGTGTATATACCTATATATAGTACATATAGTGTAAATACCTTATTTTTATTTCCAAAAATTAATTAAAAATCACCAAAAAATAGAAAAAAATAAAATAAAAATATTTCATGTTTTGAGTTTTGGTTGAATCGGGCCCTAGCTACCCCCATTTGTCACTCCAATATCCTGCCACGTGGCCTGACCGCATTGGCTCCTGGGGGTGTTGACCGCCCGGTCAACTGGCCCCCCCAGGACCACTTCTCACGGGTTCGAGCATCGGACCCCACTTCTCGGATTTTTTCCCGCTCGACCCGATTGCCTATCACCCAAACCCCGGCTCCGTTTTACACCTCCCACATCCGACACCCTCGCCGGGCATCAACCTCGGGATCCGCGCGCCACCGTGACCCTACCCGAGCCTTTCTTCTCGGATCCCTCCAGCCTACTTAAGTGAGCTCCGCCACCCATTTCACGCATCTTTGGCCATTCGCGTCATTCTCCAGTGAGCTCCAGAGAGAGAGAGAGGTGACAGCTCGTGCCTCGACCTGTTGCAGCGAGGAGAGCAGGTGAAAACCATCGATCCGGCGATACATCCGCCGCAGCTCCGCCGCCTGAGCGAGCTCCGAGCCTCGGGCTGAGACGACCCTTGAGGCCGCGACCGGGAGCTTCCCCACTCCAGCACAGTCTCCTCGACCACCCAGGTAGTCCCTTAGCTCCGCCTTTTCGTTCAATTTCCATTTTCCCCCAAATCGCACCTCCGACGTCTTTCTTCGATTCGCCCCGGTTCCGACCACCGTTCGATCATCGGACCCGACCCACATCTCCGCCTTCCTCCGCCGCACGTTCTGCACCCACTCACACATCCCAGCTCGCACAGGAGCTGGGAACCGGGCTCCACCGTCTTCCACCTTCGCCGGAGCCCGTCGCCCCGACGCACCAGTCACCTCCACGCCGCCTAACGGGGTCGAGGCACTTTGCCCTCGACCCGCGAGTCTTCTGAGCCCTTTTGCAGGTCATTGCGAGCCCATCTGAGGGCTTGGTCATTCAGGCCGGGAGACCCAGCTCCGCCGACCGTGCCTGAGCTCCTCCGAGCTTGGGACGATCATCGGAGCACCACAGCCGACGTAGGAGCGCACGAGCTTTAGCTTTCTTCTCCGATCATTGGCGCGCTCCGAGGAGGAGGCCAGCACCCGCACGAGCTCGGTGAAGTTCGCCGGGGACCAGTTCCTCCAGGACCCTCCAGCGTCGTCGGATCAACCCTCAGCTCCAGACGCCATCCAGACCGTCCATTGCTAGCTCCCCCTTTGACGTCAGATCTGAGGCGATAGATCCGGACCGTTAGATTCACACGTGTCGTGGCCTGGACCGTTGGATCGAGCAGAGCAGCCGCAGCGTTGAGAGCCGCCCCCCTCCTGACCGTCCGATCTACACGTGGCTGCCATCCATCAGCTCCGGTTAATAAAGGGTAAATTACCCTTAGGCCCTTATCTTTATTTTATTTCGCATTAGTCCTGTAAATATTTAAATACGTTGTTTAGTTTTAGGTTTATTTGCATAGAGGACCTCGAGCTTATTTTATTTGCACTTATACCCCTGCCTGTTGTGAGCCACGTGCTTCGTCACGTGTTGTTTTGGTGTATTTGCAATTAAAGCCCTTGTAGTTCTGGATTGTTCTGAAATGAATGAAATCTTTTTGATATTTGCATTTATGCCCCTGTGAATGGTTTAATTTTGCATGTGCGTTTATTTTTGGGTAAATTGCAACTAAGGCCCTCGGACTGTTGGTACGTGTTACCAATAGGTCCCCGGAACTTATTTTCTTTACAAATAGGTCCCTGAGTGCCCCAGGCACGCGCTTGGCGCGTGATTGGCTGGGTTAATTGCACCTGTACCCCCAGAACTTTGGGTATTTGCGTTTCAGTCCCTGTGCACAGTACCCTCTTGTCATTTTTGAATAAAATATCAAATCACCTCCAAATTCGACGAAAATTTGACACATGGCCATTCTGATAAGCGAATTGAATGACTAAGGTAAAGGTACAAAAATGGTCGTTGCGACCTCGGTCGCTCAGATGCGCTAAATCAAGAAAAATGAACCACTCAATACAAATAAAATCAATCAAAACACGAGAAGCGGTCCTGCTATATTTTTAACCTGGTATAGCACCCAGGGTCGAACTCAAAGAGCACGGGTTGGCCGAAGGCCTACGAAGTAGTAAAAATAAAGAAAATAAAAGACAAAATATTTTTTAGTGGTTTTTAATTATTTTTATATTTTTTTGGATTTTTAATATGTGAAGAAAATAAGAAAAACAAAAACAAGCACACTTCAACAATTTATTTAATGCATCAAAAATCAACCAAAAATTAAAACAAAAATATTTTTGTGTGTTTTATAATTTTTTATGTTTTTGGTAAATTTTTGGGATTTTTCTGATATTTATTTTAATTTCTAAAAATCAAACAGTAACAAAAACAATGGGCACTGTCCAGCCAAGCCTAAAGTCCCTAGATAAAATATCTAAGGACCTCAAAAAGGCCTGGAGGTAATTTTCCTATAAAATAGATGAAATAAGGAAAATTTAGGTACCAGATTTATTATTTTTGGATTTTTAATGTTATTATTAGAATTTTTATGGTTTTTTGGGGTTTTTAAGTTTTTAAGGTTTTCCAGTGGTGAAAAATAGCCAAAATTGGCTAGAAAATAAAGGAACACAAACTAAACAGTGGCTAATTTTTATAGAATTTTTAGGGGAGTTTTTATATTTTTTTGTGATTTTTAAATCTAGACAGTAACAAAAACTAAGGTTTTTGAATTTTTAAAAATAACAAACGAAATAAAAAATGTCCTCAAAAATTCACAAAAATCCTACACCATGGCAGGAGCCATGTATCAAATTTTCGTCGAATTTGGAGGTGATTTGATATTTTATTCAAAAATGACAAGAGGGTACTGTGCACAGGGACTGAAATGCAAATACCCAAAGTTCTGGGGGTCCAGGTGCAATTAACCCAGCCAATCACGCGCCAAGCGTGTGCCTGGGGCACTCAGGGACCTATTTGTAAAGAAAATAAGTTCCGGGGACCTATTGGTAACACGTACCAAAAGTCTGAGGGCCTTAGTTGCAATTTACCCAAAAATAAACGCACATGCGAAATTAAACCATTCACAGGGGCATAAATGCAAATATCAAAAAGATTTCATTCATTTCAGAACAATCCAGAACTATAAGGGCTTTAATTGCAAATACACCAAAACAACACGTGACGAAGCACGTGGCTCACAACAGGCAGGGGTATAAGTGCAAATAAAATAAGCTCGAGGTCCTATATGCAAATAAACCTAAAACTAAACAACGTATTTAAATATTTACAGGACTAATGTGAAATAAAATAAAGATAAGGGCCTAAGGGTAATTTACCCTTTATTAACCGGAGCTGATGGATGGCAGCCACGTGTAGATCGGACGGTCAGGAGGGGGCGGCTCTCAACGCTGCTGCTGCTCTGCTCGATCCAACGGTCCAGGCCAGGACACGTGTGGATCTAACGGTCCGGATCTATCGCCTCAGATCTGACGTCAAAGGGGGCGCTAGGAATGGACGGTCTGGATGGCGTCTGGAGCTGAGGGTTGATCCGACGACGCTGGAGGGTCCTGGAGGAACTGGTCCCCGGCGAACTTCGCCGGGCTCGTGCGGGTGCTGGCCTCCTCCTCGGAGCGCGCCAATGATCGGAGAAGAAAGCTCGTGCGCTCCTGCGTCGGCTGCGGTGCTCCGATGATCGTCCCAAGCTCGGAGGAGCTCAGGCACGGTCGGCGGAGCTGGGTCTCCCGGCCTGAATGACCAAGCCCTCAGATGGGCTCGCAATGACCTGCAAAAGGGCTCAGAAGACTCGCGGGTCGAGGGCAAAGTGCCTCGACCCCGTTAGGCGGCGTGGAGGTGACTGGTGCGTCGGGGCGACAGGCTCCAGCGAAGGTGGAAGACGGTGGAGCCCGGTTCCCAGCTCCTGTGCGAGCTCGGATGTGTGAGTGGGTGCAGAACGTGCGGCGGAGGAAGGCGGAGATGTGGGTCGGGTCCGATGATCGAACGGTGGTCGGAACCGGGGCGAATCGAAGAAAGACGTCGGAGGTGCGATTTGGGGGAAAATGGAAATTGAACGAAAAGGCGGAGCTAAGGGACTACCTGGGTGGTCGAGGAGACTGTGCAGGAGCTGGGGAAGCTCCCGGTCGTGGCCTCAAGGGTCGTCTCAGCCCGAGGCTCGGAGCTCGCTCAGGCGGCGGAGCTGCGGCGGATGTATCGCCGGATCGATGGTTTTCACCTCCTCTCCTCGCTGCAACAGGTCGAGGCGCGAGCTGTCACCTCTCTCTCTCTCTCTCTCTCTGGAGCTCACTGGAGAATGACGCGAATGGCCAAAGATGCGTGAAATGGGTGGCGGAGCTCGCTTAAGTAGGTCGGAGGGATCCGAGAAGAAAGGCTCGGGTAGGGTCACGGTGGCGCGCGGATCCTGAGGTTGATGCCCGGCGAGGGTGTCGGATGTGGGAGGTGTAAAACGGAGCCGGGGTTTGGGTGATAGGCAATCGGGTCGAGCGGGGAAAAATCTGAGAAGTGGGGTCCGACGCTCGAACCCGTGAGAAGTGGTCCTGGGGGGCCAGTTGACCGGGCGGTCAACACCCCCAGGAGCCAATGCGGTCAGGCCACGTGGCAGAATATTGGAGTGACAAATGGGGGTAGCTAGGGCCCGATTCAGCCAAAACTCAAAACATGAAATATTTTTATTTTATTTTTTTCTATTTTTTGGTGATTTTTAATTAATTTTTGGAAATAAAAATAAGGTATTTACACTATATGTACTATATATAGGTATACACACAATGTGTGGGGTTTTGATTTTTGATTTTTAATTCTTATTTTTGTACAATTTTGTTCCTATTTTATATTTTATTTATTTATAGTATAAAATAAGGAATAAAAAGATGTTTTTATTTGATTTTAATTATTTATATACATAAGGAAAATAAATAAATATGTACATCTATATACAAGGTATATGTACAATATATTTTTGTATTTTTAATTTTGTTATTTTCATTTTGTTTTGGTTTTGATTCTTTTTATTTTATTTATTTACAATATATAGCAAAGAATATTTACAAAAAGTTTGGAAAATAACTTTATTTATTTACAAGGTTAAATAAATGCATAGATGTGATATATGTACATGATGAAGGGGTCTTTTTAATCTTTTTGATTTTTAACTTTTTATTTTGTTTTTATCTTTTATAAATATATACAAGTATTTACAAGCATATTTTTGGGTGAGGAAAACATTTTTATTTTATTTATATAAATATATACACATGAGCCCCTATCTCCCTCTACTTGGCTTTTATGCGGTTAGGCCCATGCTGAGCCCTCCCTTGGGTTAGGCTGCTCAATATTTATTCTAAATATTTCCCTCTTTTTCTTTTTAATCTTTATTCTTTTATTTTTGCACAAAAACATGCTAATTATAGGTTTTTACACAATGCATGATTTTGCTAATTATTCCTATTTACACATATCTACATGCATTTGCAAAGGTTTTTGTAGCTAAAATATAAGACTAAAGAGAGATGAATGGGTATTCATCACAGTTCCACTTGCAGGAGGAACATTTAGAAAGTTAAAAATCGTAAGTGTAAAGGGACAATGTAGTAGGAGATGGATTATGTGTTCTTCATCGTTTAGGCAAAGGCGACATGCATTTGTGGTTGAGATGGAAGTATTGTATGTTCGATGTTGGGTTCTTAATTTTGGTGGCTGAGGAATAATAAGAAAAAAGAGAGCATGTGGTGGAATGATTTTTCTCACCTGAAATGGGTTCTCTCTACGGTTCATAGAAATTATTGCTCACTTAAAAGTGAGCAATATCCAATTTATATTTTGTCTCATGGGTAGAAATGTCCTAATTGTTTTAATTACTGGGCTTCTGATTTGGTGGGTGTCAATGTATATCTTTTTATACCATGCCAGGAACTGTTGTGGAGGTGAAAACTTGGGTTTTGTGAGGGTCTAATGTAGTCTATATAAGGTAAGAACTACACTGTCGCTGAAGCAACCGCTCATGAAACCTGAAGAAATTCAATAATTAACTCAGAATAAATAATTAAGCAAAGCAAAATAAAATGTGGAATTAAAATTTATTACTACTCTACATATATGTGTATATGTGTAAGTATGTGTAGAGTATCGAACTCAGGGAGCAAATAGTAGATTGGGAAAATTAATTCCAAAATTTATGTTCTTGTTCTTGTCTAAGTGTTTTGTGTGGGTTTTTAGTTTTATATTTTTTACGGATTTTAAATTTTATATTTTTTAATTATTTTTACTTTTGTAATTTTTGTTCTTTATATTTTCTGATTTTTTATTTTTTTTCTTTTAAATATATAATATAAGAATATATAAGGCTATATTTACAACATAAGGTAATATATTTATAAACACTACTAAAACTAATCAAAATACAAGAAATAAAATATTTTTATTTTAAATAATTTTTTCTATTTTTATGATTTTTTAGATATTTTTTTCTAATTTTTAAGTATTTTAAAGTCAAAAATATCCCAAATAGGGTTTAAATAAATAGATCGAAGTGATTTGGCGATTAAAAATAACAAAAAGTCCAATTTTTTCTAAATTAATTTTAGTATGTAACAAATAATATAAAGAAACATTTAAAATAAAAATAAATATTTTTGGAATTGTTGAGGATTTTTTTATATTTTTATAAAAGATTTTGGAGCTTTTTAGTTTTAGTCCTTTTCTTTTTCTATTTTTAGCAGCTTTTAGTTTATAAAATATAATAATAAACAAATACTATTTTTTAGAATTTTTAAATATGGTTTTATAACTTTTTGGAATTTTAATTCAAATTTTGGTAAAATATGCACTTTTTGGTTTTTAGAAAATGAACAAAATGCCTAAAATGTAAATGCAAAAATATGATGTGAAACTACAAGCAAGCAGACACTTAACTATATTTTTTCATAATTTTTGGTGCACGAATGATTATTATAAAAATTAAATAACATGCACAATAATTATTGAACTAGCAGGGGCATATTTGCAATTAAAACAAAAGGCAAGGTGGTTTTTACAAAATACCCAAAATATTACAACTAATATTTAAAGTTTCGGGATTAAAATGAAAGTATAAAACATGTAAGGGATTAAGTACAAAATCACCACCTTATGTGGGACCGCACGGGAAGTGACGTTGATTGGACCAATATTTAGATCGAGGAAAGCTTGGGGCCTAACATGCAATTTTTACAAAAATATAAAGCAGGAATATAATATTATAGGACTAGAATGAAATAAAACAAAAATGGGGGAAAAGTTGCAAAATACCCCTTAATAGGAACGATCCAACGACGGTTGAGTTCTTCACTATATACATGGCGGCATGTGAACGCACAATGATGCTTCACTTGGATGGCCAAGATTAGAACTTAGGACTGAGATCGATGGTGGAGATGTGGCACATCCAATGGCTTCTATAGACCTGGATGACTACTGATTATCGGATGGCTCTCGAGGATGTTGGAAGAACAAGGGAAGAACTCGTCCTTGGTGAGTTTCAATCGGACACTACTCGCTCCTCCGACCTCCTCACGCACCTTCGGTTGGCTCTTCATGTACCTACAACTATGGTGAACCTTCGAGAGGTCTCAAAAGTGTTTGGGGTCTACCGATCGAGCCCTTGGATCTTAAGGCACTCCGGCGACCTGTGAAGGGTTCCTAGATAAAAATCAAACCCCCTATGGGGTCCTGCAGCTCATGCCACCTGCACAAAAAGAGACCTGGGACAAGGGCAAACTGCCTTGTCTCATCAGGTGGTGGAATGGACGTGAGATGGGGTGTGGCGGTGGATCTCCAACGAGTGGAGGAGGTGGAGGTCCAAGAGCTCGCTCCGGAAGTGAGCAAGGTGGCTAGAATGGTCTGGGGCATATGTAAAGGAAAGAGGAAACAAAAAATGAGGGTGTTTGGTGGGTCAGAGTACAAGCGGAGGCACGGTGGAGGGTTTGTCAGAGTGGAGCTCTAGCAAGCTTCGAAGGTGGATTTTTAAGTTAATATTTTTGATTTAAATACAAAATAAATGTGGGAATTAAATGCATAATTAAATCTATCTAAAAAGCAAGAAAAAGGACCTCGAGCGGCTGTGGACCGCGAGATAGGTACCTCACGAAGGAGCATGGTCGGAGATGGTGGAATCAGCCTCTACCATGTATCCTCGAACCGCCTGATCGCTAGGCGAGCTCCCTGTCATGGAGCTTGAGTCCTAAGATGCAAGAAGGGGGAAAAGTGGGATAAATGGGATCGAAAAATCTAAGGAAGGATGAGGGAATGGTTATGTACATGAGATGGGCAAGTGAAAAAGAACGAGGTGGAGGGATCGATACAATGATGCAATCCTCGAGGAGACGATGTTATGTGAATGAGGGTAGATCAAGGAGAAAATGTCATCGAATAATAAATCCAAATCGATGCTTGCATCGATTGGGGAAAAAGAGAGAAAGATGGGTCAAAAGGAGGTTCTAACAAGCCTAAGGGCTAGTCAGAGGAGTTGACCATGGCCAACTGACGAGGCAACCTGGTTGGTCCACGTGGACCAACAAGAAAAAGCTGACCAAAATTATTTATAAAATCATCAATAGATAGTAAATGAATTAATTAATATTTTAATTTATAAAATAAAAAACTGTTTATTATATTGTATAGTATTTTAATATAGTTTTTATTTATTTTATGAGTTATTTTATTACTACTTTTTAGGGTTTTATTTATAGGTATATTTACCTATATTATGTGTATTTTTTTCGTATTTTTAAGCATGCATATTATATCGGAAAAATAAAATAGAAATATACATAAATATATTTTTATTTTATTTTTCTGATATAATATGCACACTTAAATAATATGTATACTTGTTATATAGGTATATGTATTGTATATTCTTTTATGTATTTTTATACATTGTTTTATTTTGTGTTTTCTTTATGATTTTATTCTATTCTAAATATGTATATATGCTATAAATAATATTTATAAATTTATAAAAGTATAAAATTATAAAAATTACAAAGAATAAATAAAATGAATATTTTATTCAGGTAAACTATACAGTAGTGGTCCAAAACCTAACTTTTGCATCTTAACTCCAAATTAAATGAAACCATCTTCATTAAATAGCTTATTAAAAGTTATATATAATTAAAGGTGATTTTGGTGCATCAGGTATGAGATGTTTGGATTTTGGATTCTTATTCTGAGTGTAAAATATAAATTGTGTATTATTTTTGTGTGAAATTAATTTTGTATTTTTCTATGTATTTTTATCTTCATATTATGTACAAAGTTTATTTATTTGAGATATAAATATACATAATAAAATAGGTCCAAAATATGAATTATTGGTGAATAAAAGAATATGATTTTTGTAGATTTATTGGCCATTGTCTCCCCCTTACTTTATTTCTTGTCAATCAATTCAATTCTTGACTTGGTCTCGAGGTTTAGAATTATAAAATACCTTTGGCATTTTATTCTTTTTTCTTTTTCCTTTCTTTATTATGTAATTTTGGCATTAAAAATTATATTTTTTATACAATAAATGGAATAAATAATGAATTTTAATTTGTACAAAACAATGCTATTTACATGCATTTAGATAGGGCTTTTAAAATCAAAATGATATAATAAAGGTGATGAAATGGAGATTCATCATGAAGACTATCACCCCTTTTTGATGGATTGAAAGTTTGATTGCTTTTTTTCTGAAAAAACCTAGATAAGAACACATATAATTAGCATTCAAGGCTCGTAAGTTCCTTCACCTTAATAGTTGTCACCAACACTTATAACGGCCTCCTTCCAATTGTGCCAATCTCCAGCAACTTAAAAATCGCATGTCCAGTGCTTGCCATGCACGTTCACGCTCTCTTTGACCAGTATTAATGTATTATAAGACATGCAACGATTGTTTAACCACCGAGGCAACAATAATCATTCTCCTCGTTTCTTTGTACCAAATCACACAATCCAGGCAGGGTGAGGTCACGATAAGGCGAAGTCCAGTCCCAAATACTAATCCATCTCAACCGTATGATCATCAACTACGAATCAACGGGTATAAATTCGCAACAGAAGGGCACTGCATGTTCCACACCTTAGAACTCCACCGATTACACTGCCAAAGAGTGCAAGACCTCGCCCGACTGTCGTCCATTTCCACCTTGCTCTACCTCCAATGGACTCTGGTGGGCTCTCCTTCCATGCTGCAGCCTCCTTCTACACAGATGTTCCCTTGGGTATGCACCCAATGGATCCGTTTCGGGTCACTGAAAGTGGAGCTGCAACAGACTTGGAGTCTCTTGGTGTTGAAGTTGGTGATCGGGATTTCTGCAACTACGATTTAACCGTCGGTCATCAAGTGGTGGGATCAGATCTCGATAATCTGGTGTTTGCGTTGCATGATATGGGGAGTATGATGGCCTACCAGAAGCCGTTTGAGGAGGAGATGTCATCTTTGGAAGGTTACAAAGGCGAGGAGGTTGAGGAGGCGGAGCAGAGTGAGGGACACACGGGAACTAGAACCGCGGGTGCCAAGAACAAGAAAACACAGATTGTAGTCAAAGGGCAGTGGACGCCTCAGGAAGACAGGTTATGATTTGTGCTTTAGTTTTTGTTCTTGCTAGCCTGGTTTTTCGTGTTTTCCTTATATCAATTTCGCCTGGTGTGTGGGAATGAAGATCTTTATTTGTTGATGCATGGCGGTTCGTGATTATTTCATGCAGAGCACTGGTGACCCTAGTGGAGCAATATGGATTGAAGAGATGGTCATTCATCGCACTGAAATTGGAAGGGAGGATCGGAAAGCAATGCAGGGAGAGATGGCATAATCATCTAAAACCCAACATCAAGGTTTGACGGCAAACTCGCCCCCTTTCTCGTTTCCTCTTTCTTTCATCATGAGTAATTTTTCGCCTTGTTTTCGATTAATTTTTCGCCTTGTTTTCGATTTGGCAAGTTATTGATCACATCACGAAGGGTGGCTTTTATCGTCTTATCGATTATATCGATTCTTTCTATCTCAGCTTATTAAATTTCGTGACAAAGTTTGACAATTCATGAAATGGAAATTTGTATATATTACGTCAAATAGTACACGGCCGCGTGTCTCCTGTGTTTTTTGGCCCAAATGTTCTTATGCAATACAAAGTTAATTCAAAATGATCTTGCCCCTCTAGGCCTCACGCCAAACATGCGTGAGAATACACACACACACAATACACAAAAACATATGTATACATGTACACACAAGTGTAGATCAATTGTAATGTTTGTCCCTAAATTTCCATGCATATACAATATTAGTAGTATTTTATCAAATAAACGTCACATATTAGACAGTTTTTTTCTCTATCTTCATTGCCAAACATGCAAGGAATTATATAAAGGAGGCACACAAAAATTCGTATACATGTTTGTATAGGTGCATTATTCATATACCTGCTATAGAGTCATAGACACGTCAAACATTATACATGCGTGGTAGGGTTTATCTCCCGCTTTCCATCCATATGCAATATCGGGCCTTATCAAACTAACCTCACACAATATATGCACTAGTTTTTGGCTCTATCTTCACTACCGGACAAGAAATACGGTGACAATTAGTTGCTAAAGAGTCGGGAATAATAATAAAAAAACTTGTATTGTTAAAAGATGTGAGATTGAGTGCCGTAAAAGTTTCTCATCGTGAAACATGTGAATTCCAGTTATACATCATTTCCTAATTATTTCACTTGTTTTCCATATTTGTAACCTTAGACTAAAGATCAAACATTTATATCTTATGATTATGAATAGCATGATGGTGGTAACTCGATAGACGAGAAAAAAAAACATCAATTATCATGAAGGCATTGTACACAAAGATGGTAGATTAATTCATTCGATTGTCGGCAGAAGGATACATGGTCGGAAGAAGAAGACATGATGCTTATTCGAATCCATATCGAGCTCGGTAATCGGTGGGCCGAGATCGCAAAGCGTCTACCCGGTCGTACAGAGAATTCCATCAAGAACCACTGGAATGCAACCAAGCGTCGGCAGCTCTCCCGCCGCCGAAGCCGATCCAAGAACTCTAAATCCAGCACGCTCCTGCATGACTACATCAAGGGACTCAACCTAAGCGAGAAAGCGATTGTTTCCTCAAACAAAAACAGTCCCACGTTACCGCCAAGTGTTTCAACGTATGACTTCAGCGAGCTCTCAGATTTCCTGCTCGAGGACAAGCCCTTGAGAAGCACCAATAGTGGAGATATGTTGCAGTGCAACGAGAATCAACTTTTGCTGGGAGAGGAGATGTTAGGATTCGGTATGGAGGCGACCATGGGGAGTGTTGGACCGCAACTGATGCAGTATGAGAATCTGAAGAGCGAGATGGAAATTATGGAGGCCAACTACGGTGCTATTGAAAGTAACTATGGAAGTAACTATGGAAGTAACAGTTATTACCAGCAGCTGAGCCTCTAGGTTTTCTCCTTTCTGCTTAAAATCTTCAAGGTTCTGTTTCTATATATTTTGTGTGCTTGTGTGTTTTATCTGGAACGCCGGTCTTAAGTCTGCTTTATCATTACAAACACATTGATTTGCTTCGTTTTGGAACATGTTCTTCATAAATATGTTCATTGTGTAACAAATTTGTGCAGGAGTGTTTTCTTATATGTAGTCTCAAATTAAGGTCACTTTCTAGTTATGTACTTAATTTTATGCATACTAAACCAAAATCGTATATGTCTGTCAGTGAGACCGTCCACTTACATGTCCTCTGCATATATACGCGCACCTTAAATGGGTCTTTAACAACGATTTTTCAGGTATAACATTCCATTCTAAAATAAATATTATAGTGTAAAATTACCTTTCAAGCTTCAACTCACAATAAATAACATATTTATTACTATATATCTCTATGGACATTAATTATCATATTTTTTATACAAATGGTAGCTGAACTAGTAACGACTACTATATATTCTTAAAAAAAGATAACCAACAATCATTCTTATCTGAATCGTTGCATGTAAAATAGAAATTAATATAATTCTAATATGATGAGGCAGATTCTATGGTTCTCTTCATAGGTAAATTTGAAAATTATATTTATAAATATCTTCAAATTTATTTAATATAGCTCGAACCCATCTTACACTTCTTGTCCCCCCTTCAATTTCATAGCAACAGAACAGAAGTCTTCATCCTCTATTATTAGTGATTTTGCAATATGGAATGAGTGTTTCACCGTAGAATAGTTTTTGCTAAAAATATGTTCTTTAAGAATTTATTTGCCTCTGGTTTTTATGAATTGTTGCAATGGAATGATGCAAAAAAAATAAGTTTTCAAAATTTATAATATAGGTGCCTATATGGTGACTATACAATGAGAACACTGGGAGGTTACTCTACGCCTATACTATTTGTTAATTTTTTGTTACGTTTTTTTTTCTAACACATTACTTGATACATGGACTGAAATATATAAGATCTTACATTAGTTTTGCAGATGATATAAGCTAAACTAGAAAACTCTACTGGAAATTAAACAGGGACTTTTCGGAAGTTGTTGATGCTAGTGGTTTATATAGGTCATTTATATCTGAATCTTATATGTATCAATATAGCAACGATCTTCTTGCTTGTAATCTAGTGAAGTTTTCAATTATTTGTGTATAGATTCAGATTGCTTGGCTGTTTAAAATCTACAAGCTGTTAAGAGCCATAACTCTTCAGGTCAATCCAACTCATACTATCTTCAAATGTACAATCGTTACAACAAATTTTTGACTTAAGGCAACGGATAATTTGAATATTAGTTTGTCATATATTTCAATATTAAAGATATAACAATGAATATTATTAAATTTTCAAAAATAAAATTTTGCTCTTGTAATTAGTAACAAATGTCACACTCAATGTAAAGTTCATACAATGAATGTTTTTCCGTTGACTTATTCGTTAACATTTATACAAATCATTGCTAAATTTAATGGCGATTATAAGAAAAAGTCAAAATTTTAATATACATGATGAGAAATATATCAATAAATACCATAGCGAGTTTAAAAAATGAAACAATGAATAATATCATTTGTTATATTTTTCACTGCAGAAGACAAGATAACGAATATTAAATTATTAGTTTCCATAGATAAATTTTGTTGTAGCAAAAGACATGTGTGATTTTAGTATTTGTTTTAAAATTACAGAGATATTAAATTTGTCTTAGACCATTTTATTGTAGTGAATGACACGTATGATCTTAAGTACTCGGTTAAAAATTACAGATAGGTATATGCTTAAAGATTTTTCTGTAGCTTAAATGTGTCAATTTAAGTTGAGCTTTAAAGTGTTAAAAACTTTAAGAATGCAAGTGCAAACTGATTCATTATATACATTTTTTAGAAGAAAGAGGGTGAAAATTTGAGTTGGGACTCACCGTCAGAAAGTGATCATTATATTAAAAGATGAAGAGTTACGTTACTTTGCGGATCATAATCGGAAAAGGGAAAGATAACTAGTGGTTACATTTTCTGAATAGAACCTCTGATTTTTAAAAATTACATCATTCCTTCTTCTTCATATGGCCCAAAGGACCGCAAAGGGCAGAGAACAGCCGTCCGTCGAGTTCATCCCCACAGACCTAAGTGATCTCCAGAAATCGACGGCACCAGCATGTAGTACCCATGGCACCCCCACTCCCTTCCAAACCTGTTCTGACAAGGGGCACATGAAAAGCAGATGATCCACATCCTTCGTCTGCACACCACATCTATCACAATGAGCATATGGAATCCCAAGCAGCCTGCCCCTTCTCGCTTTGTCCCAAATCCTACCTCTTCTGAGGTACCAAAGAAAGACCTTCACTCTGCAAGGGATCCTGCTTGCCCCAATAATCTTCAAATCTTGCTTTAGTTTGTTAGAAAATCGGAAGCGGAAGCGTAAACATGGAATATAATAAATAACAAGAAGAAAGAACAGCGGGATTTTACGTGGAACCCTACTCCGTGAGGAGCGGGATGAAACCACAGGAGAAGCCCTCAACGGGGCGTGTTTGTCTATTGACTTTCTCCATGAGTACAGGGGGTGTGGGGCTCCTTATATAGCCCCACAGACAGACCCAATAGTGACCGCTCGCCCATGTGGTACTAAACACATGGGTGGGCTCTTTTCTTTTCCAACACTCCCCCTCAAGTTGGTAGCTGGGACAGCTGCAACTTGCAATAATAAAGAAAAAATATACATCATTACATTCTCACTTGAAATCACCACAATAAACGTATGTATCCGCAACTGGTAGACAAACCCGCTTGCTGACGGGTATATCAGGTCACCGGAACGTATCTCTGTCATGCCTGGAAGGTCACCGGACTGTCTCTGTCATGCCTGCATGGTCACCGGATCTCTGTCTCAGTCGTGCCTGCGGGTCACCGGACTTTGTCTCCGTCGTGCCTTGAAGAAAACAAATCCAGTGCGGAGTCGATGTCGAGGATAGAGACACCACGACGAAGATCGATGCACAGTGAAGATGGCTTGATATTCTGTGAAATCCGGAGTGTTTGGTCTGTCAGTCAATGATGTAGGATGCATATGGCTTTTACTCCCCCTTTCTCCCAAACTTGTGAGAATAATGAAAATAAATACAAGTTGGGAGAAGCAAACATGAATCACATTTTTTTATGCATACGACTTTTTTTGTACGTGATTTTTTTTTACTTTTCTCTTTTTTTCAACGTCCTTTCTATTCCTTTTTTTTTAAATTTTGCGTACGGCTTTTTTTTCTTGTACGCGCCTCTTTTCTCCTTTTTTTTTTCAAATCAGCCCCTTCTCCTTTTTTATTTTGTTTTTTTTGGAAACTTTGCGGACTTCCTTTTTTTTAAACGTCAGCCCACTTGGGCTTCAATAAGCACTCCCCTCATTTTTTCATCATTTTTTTAATTTGCAGTACAACCCACTTGCGCCTTGAAAAATTGCCTTCCCCCCATTTTTTTGAAGGCCACGAAGTCGGTGGGAACCCTATAATGGGAACCCTTCACAAAAGACACGCCGCCGCCAAGGGGATTTTGCAGGGAGGCGGAAGCGGGTGCCGCCTTGGGGCCACGCAGGAGGTCTCGCCGCGCGAGATGGCGCTTGATCTGGAAGAGGACCGCCACAGCCGCGGAGGAGGGCACGATGGGAGGCGTGCTGGGCGGCGATGGAAGGCGCGTTGGACGAGTGGGGTGCACCGCCGAGGAATCTGGAGTGCACGGGAGGTCTCGATGACGAGCTGGAGGCGCTAGAAGCCGCCTGGAAGTCTTGTCACTGCCGCCATCGCTGGATGGTTGGAGGGCTCCGCTTGGGTTGCTCTTTGGGGATCGTGCAGCCGCTTTCTGGGGATCTGGAGTGTCGCTGCTGTGAGGGGCTACATGCGAGGGGATGGGGTGTGCTACCTGCGCACCGCTTGGCGGCGAGCCGAGGATTCGTGTGGACCTGCGATGGGGCCGAAAGGGGAGGCCTGATGCCTCGAGAATCGAACCCGCACGGGCTTGCGTGGATGCGGGGGTTTCTGCAACCTTGGAAGATGACGCAGACATGAAAGAGCCACCGCCTGACGCCTTTGCCCGAGAGAACAGAGGGGCTTCGGTCCTTCTGGGATTCTTCGATGCAACGGCCAGGATGTGCGGCGCCAAAGGAGAGGTGGCTTGGATGTGCGGTGCCGCCTGGGAGAGGAGGAAGCCCAAAGGAGCTCTGCCGCCTGCACTGAGAGGTGGCTTGGATGTGCGGCGCCACCTGGTGGCTTTGCCTAGGTGAAGGAGTTGCCGCTGGGGCATAGGAGAACAGTTCTAGGATTCCAGAGAACCCTAAAAAAAACTCTTAAACAATAATCTTCAGGAACTGTTTCCACCAACATAGAAATCGAATCTTGAATAAAATAAGAACACGAAATCCTCGAGAATCGACCCGCTCTGATACCATGTTAGAAAATCGGAAGCGGAAGCGTAAACATAGAATAAGATAAATAACAAGAAGAAAGAACAGCGGGATTTTACGTGGAACCCTACTCCGTGAGGAGCGGGATGAAACCACGGGAGAAGCCCTCAACTGGGCGTGTTTGTCTATTGACTTTCTCCATGAGTACAGGGGGTGTGGGGCTCCTTATATAGCCCCACAGACAGACCCAATAGTGACCGCTCCCCCATGTGGTACTAAACACATGGGTGGGCTCTTTTCTTTTCCAACATTCCGGGTCAAATTCCTTTATTCTCCCTTGGAACGCTATGTATGCCTTTTTAACCGAGAATATTTCCCCCTCCCAAACAAAGTGATCTCTTCCCTAGGATATGCAATCAGGAGATGGTAATTCAGACAGCATTCTTCCCAACTCCTCCCTTCTTCGTCCCGACAACTCATATATGAAGGTAGGTATCCACAAACCAGAACCATCGACCTAGGCCACAGAACACCCTCTACTCGCAGCCAAAGTAAAAAGTCTTGGGAACCTATTGCAAAGTACCCCCTCCGCCGTCCAGTTGTCCTGCCAAAACTGAAATACCTCCCGGCCCCCAACTTTGGCGTCAATCTCGACCTCAGTTGTGTAAAATATCACGAACCCCGCTCCAAAGAGAGGACTCGAAACACACTTTATCTTATATGCGAGACATTCATGGTATCTAGCATTGAGTGCACATGTGTAAAATGAGAAATACTCAAATATGTGAATTTTAGTTGTTTCGCAAGTATTATGGCACATGTTTTCAATAATTTTGGTTTGTGCAACTTGAGTTGAGATTAACTTGAAACAAAAGACTCAAAGTTAATAATCTCCAATGGGTAGAGATGGGTCGGCGCGGCCCAAGCCCGAGCCATAGGAATTGGGTTGGGCCTGGACTTGGGCCGAACAAAAAAATTATTAATATTCACAGCTTGAGCATGAACCATTCAGGCCCATCTATCCCTATCCAAGGCCTGAATTTTGAAAACGGGTTTGAACATGGGCCCTTTACGGCCCGATCTAGCCCGACCCATGCTCATCCCTACATCTAATCTCTCACTACAACAAATTATATCTATAGTGACGATTAAATAGCAACGATTATTTATATTCGTTGTTATAATTGTAAACTTCAAATTATAGTGACGATTATACATATTTGTCGCTAAATATAGTAGAAATAGCGACGATTCTTTGCTTTCGTTGACATTTTGATAGGGCAACGAATAAATCATTGTTCAACCCTTAATTAGCGACAATTATATTGTTAATAGATTTCGGTGTAATATTTGTAAATGATTAATATTTATCATTATTATTATATTTTACATCTAATTCTAACACGAGATTCTTTGTAAATGCAAATATATGGAGACCACGTTTAACTAATCACTTTCGAGAAAAAAAACTAAATTCATACGTTAAATTTTAGCATTGCATGCAGAAAAAACATAAAATTGAGAAAAGGTCTAAATTTACACAATTATGCTTATATTATAAAAGTTACACTATCAATAAAATCAAAGTTGGTAAACTGTGCATACACCCTTACAATTATTTCTCTCATGATTATAAGATGAACGAGACTCTACAAGACAAACGGACTCCGAGGAAAGAACTTCGATTTTAGAAGGACTTCTTCAAAAAAATCCATAGGAATGTTCGTTGTTTAAAACCTAATAAAACATTGCGATGGTCCATCTCCCTCACAACAAAGTGTCATGTCAGAGGTGGAGGGAAAAAACAGAGGGCGAGAGCTAGGGCGATGATGAATGATTCGAAGCCGACGACGGTGGTTGTTGGGTGGACCACGACAGAGGTTGGCGGCAGGCGGCGAGCGGCGGGCGACAGGCGGTGGGCGGCGGGCGATAGGCGGCAGGAGGTGAGCGACGGGCAAGGGCATTAGATTGCGGCGGAGGCAAATGGCAGAGGGCAAGGGTGGTGGTGAAATATGGTGAGTAACTGGCCAACGACTATGAGCAAAGCACTGAGCGGTGGGCATGTGCCTCCTTTCTATGCCATGGCTTCGATGGAACCCTAACCTTACTGCCAATGTCGATGTGTTGTTAGATATCTCTGGAAGATTTGTTTAAACGAATCCCTAATCTCAACATCGATTGTCAATCTAAGTCCTTACGACATCGAATTGTTTTGATTCGTGCTAATTGAGTCATGCATGCAATAGGCACTGAAATCTAGGGTTTCAAAGGTGTATGAAGGCTTGGTGCGAGACTCCTCATCATTGTTTGTGAAGGCCTGCGATTTGGCATGAAGTGGCTTTGTTCGATTGATGCAGCTTCTTCTAGGTGGTGCGACACGACCTCCCCTTAATCGAGATGAGAGGAGGGACGACGAGGTTGTTCGAATGAGATGTGGAGGAGGACGCAAGGGAGGCTACTCGAATGGGATGAAAAAAAGGTGTTCCCTTTTCAGTTTAGGAATTATAACTTGCATTTTATCATTCTATACTAATTATATTGTGTTTCTGTTAAACATTTCTTGTGCAACTTGAATGGAACTTGACATTTTGTTTTACACTCACAGATGAGATTGATGAAGACATGATCAAAGTTTGTATTGCCCCAAAAGACCTGAATAAAGGTCCCCAAAACTATGGAGGATTCTGGATATAAGCATTTCTATATTTTCTTTTTTCTTTATCCTTTCTATTTTATTTTGCTTTGTGATAGTATCTCCTTGTATAGATAATTGTGCTTCTACGTGCATTTTTTGTTGCTTGAAGAACATTTTTGATCTGACCTATTTGAATAAGTTTGCTATAGATTATAAAGAATTTTGTACAAGCCTGTGATTTGTTGATGGCTTTCTTGAAAGGTTCGGATCTGTTGTCTTCATATTTATGTGAGAATTAGAGTATTTAGATTCTGCTTTCATTCACAAGGACGAGAGATGAAAATAATGTCAGGAAAAGATGTCGAGGGAGTCACTATTGTCAAAAGTAAGATAGATAGTTTGTTCTTCTTCTGATGATAATTCGCGATAGTGAACATTTAAATGCCAACCGATCTAACTAAGACCACTAGTAATGATTTGTGCAATTTCTCTATTACTTATTCTGTGAGGTTTGCCAGCACAAGCAATAGATTATGATAGAAAACTTGGATGTTCTTTTCATAAGCTCAATAATATTTGGTTATCAAAGGATGTTGTATGTTTTTACTTTTCTCCACTTGTTACAAATCTGATTATCGGCCTACCAATATTGACGGACCAATATTACTTGTATGTTTTGACATGGGTGATCGCCGCCCAAATGACAGAGGTAAAAGGTCTAAAGAAATAAATCACAATGTCGTTGCGACCTCAATCAAATGGGCTAAGTGAATCAAGAAAAAAAAAAATAAACCACTCACAAAGAAATCAATCAATCAAAACACAAGATAGAAGTGGTCCTGCTATAGGATTAACCTGGCATAGCTCCCAGGGTCGAACACAAGGAGCACAGATTGGCCTTGCGGCCTACGATGTAGTCAAGAATCCCGAATAGTCTTTTTATGGTTTTTATTTGTTTTTGTAATTTTTTTGATTTTTTAAAAGATAAGAAAATGGAATAAAATGAATGTAATGCAACTTCAACAATTTATACAACACACAAGAAATGATGCAAAAATTCCAGAAAATTGGTTTTTATGTTTTAAATGTTTTTTACTGTTTTTGGTGAATTTTTGGAATTTTTCTAATGCATAAAATATTTATTAAAAATCAAACAAGGCAAGAAACAATGGGTACTGTCCAGCAAGGTTAGAAACTCAAAAATAAAATATTTAAGAGCTTCAAACAACCCTGGAGGTAATTTTCCTATAATCTATGAAGAATGAGGAAAATTTAGGCACCCTAATTATTGCTTTTGGATTTTTAATTTATTTACTACAATTTTTATGAGTTTTTAGGGGTTTTTCAATTTTTAGGGTTTTTAAGAGATGAAAGGTCACCAAAAATTGCTGGAAAATCAAACAACAAGCAAATAACAGTACCTAATTTTTTTTAGAATTTTTGGTGAAGTTTTTATATTTTTTTGGTATTTTTAAAGTCAAACAGTGGCGAAAAAGAGTGTTTTTGAATTTTTAAAAATAATAAATGAAATCCAAAATGTCCCCAAAAATCATAGAAATTCCTACACCATGGCAGGAGCCATGTGTCAAAATTTCATTGGATTTGGAGTTTGTTTGATATTTTATTCAAAAAGAAAGGTGGGGCACTGTGCACAGGGACCTAAGTGCAAATACCCAAAAGTTCTGGGGTCCTGGTGCAAAATACCCAAGAAGTCACGTGCCAAGCACGTGTCTGGGGCACACAGGGACTGATTTGTAATAAAAACCAAGTCCTAGGGGTTTTTGATAACACGTATCAAAACCCCAGGGGCAAGGTTGCAAAAAGTCCAAGAAATAAAAGCACATGCGCCAATTCAGCCTTCACAGGGGTATAATTGCAATTTAACAAAACATTTCATGCATTCATTAACATCCAGAACATACGGGGCATGTATTGCAAATAACCCAGAATACACGTGATGAGGCACGTGGGTCTCTACTGGCGGGGGTATAAATGTAATTAAAATTAAGTCCAAGGTCCTTAATGCAAATAACCCAGAAAATAAACAACATGAATTAAAAATTACAGGACTTAAACGAAATAAAACAAACAGAGGGGGGCCTATGATATTTACCCCTTTATTAATAGCGACGGCCCAGATGATGACGCGTGGATGATCGGACGGCGGAGAACAAACGCGCCTTCGACTAATGAAGCGCTGGCCTGATCTGACGGCTGGTGTGCTTCCACGTGTATGATCGAACGGTGGGGGTGCGACGTGGTTCTGCGAAGGGAACCAGGCTCAGATCGGATGGTCGAGAGAGAGGCACGTGGATGATCGAGCGGTGCTGGGCTCCTGCGCCTCTCCTCTGCGATCAAGGGTCCGGATGAACTCCTCAAATGAATCGACGGCTGCTGCTCCTCGAAGAATGGACGGCTACGATCAGAACTGGAGCGAGGGCTTCATCGGACGGCTCTGGAAGGTGGAGGAAGAACTGATGGCCGGCGAACTTCGCCGGCCTCCTGCGTGTGCTCCGGTCCTCCTCTGCTGTGCCTGAAGGTCGGAGAAGCTCCGGCGTGAGGTTGCGCAGCTGCTACATGTCTCCAATACCCCGGCCGAGCCCTGAAAGGCTCCGGCGAGGTCGTCGGAGAAGAAGCTCCTGGCTCGAAGTTGGGAAGCCTCAGACGGCCTCCTTTTGACCTGAAAAATAGTCAAGAAGCTTCGCGGGTCGAGGGCAAAGTGCCTCGACCCGGTTAGGTGGCGTGAAGGTGGACTGTGCGGCGTGGCGAATGAGCTCCGGCGAGGCGACGGCGATGGAGCTCAACTCCCAGATCCTGTGCGATCTGGGTTGAGTGAAGGTGCGTAGAAGGTGCGTGAGGAGGTTGCGAAGGTGCTGATCGGGTCGGATTGGAAGATGGGTGATCGGAGTGGTCGGAATCGGAGATATGCGTCGGAGGTCGGAATTGGGGGAAATCGGAAATTACGCTAAATGGGAAAGAACTAAGGTTACCTGATGGATGAAGTAGACTGGGCTGGAGATGGGCTATCTCCGGGTCGTAGCTTCGAAGGGCGTCAAGGCCTGAAGCTCGATGCTCGACGCGGCGGCGGAGCAAGGACGGCGAGGTTACGCCGGATCGATGGAATCGCCCTCTCGCCTCACTGCAACACGGGCAAAAGCTTGCTGTCACTCTCGCCTTGCCGATGGAGGTCACGGGGAAGAAGGAGATGGGCCAAAGATGCGGCGCGGAGGCGGCGGAGGTGATGGTTTTATAATGTGACCGGGGCGTTTAGGGTTGAGTGGGGACGGCGAAGGAAAGCTTTGATTCGATGGCGAAGTATCCGGCGAGGGAGAGGGATGTGCGGCGAAGGATCCGGGCGCGGGGGTTGAGTGGGTGACAGCCTGGAGCGCGTGGGAAAAATCGGGGAAGATGGGCGCGGCGCGCGTTGGCCAGAAAAGGAAGGAGGCGCGGGGGAGTTGACTGGGGTCAACATTCCCCCGTGGCCCAATCAGGAGCGGCCACGTGTAGGCGATTTTTGTTTTATTTTTTTAGGGTAGAAATAGGTCGAATTAGGAAAAACTTAAAACATGAAATATTTTTCTTTTATTTTTTTCTATTTTTTGGTGATTTTTATTTAATTTTTGGAAATAAAAATAGGTTAGCTCTATATATAGGTATATGTACACTATATGGATTTTTATTTTTGATTTTTTATTTGTTATTTTTATGTGTTTTTATGCCCATTTTGTATTTTATTTATTTACAACATGAAATATGGAATAAAAGAATATTTTTATTTTATTTTTATCACTTTTATACAAGGGTGAAATAAATAAATATATACATTTATATACATGGTGAAGGAAGGGTATTTTTGGAATTTTTGATTTTTATCTTTTTATTTTGTTTTTAATAAAATATACATACAATATGTACAAGCTTCTTTTTGGGTGAGGAAAATATATAGTTTAATTTATTTACAAATATAAACAAGTGAGCTCCTATCTCCCTCTACTTTGGCTTTTATGCGGTCAGGCCCATGCTGAGCCCTCCCTTGGGTTAGGTTGCTCAATATTTATTCTAAATATTTCCCTCTTTTTCTTTTTGCTCTTTATTCTTTTATTTTGTGCACAAAAACATGCTAATTATAAGTTTTTACACAATGCATGCTTTTGGTATTTATTGGTATTTACACATATCTACATGTATTTGCAAAGGTTTTTGTAGCTAAAATAGAAGAATAAAGAGTGATGAATGGGTATTCATCACCCCCCTATGCTTAACTTTGCTAGTCCCTTAGCAAACACTTATTTGAAAAAGAAGTGAAAAAGAAAGAAAAAGAAAAAGAAAAAGAGGATGTACATGGATCAAGGTTGACTTATTAAATTTTCCTTCATTAAATTGAAATATGGAGCTCGATTAGATCTTTGGATTATTAATGTGTCGGAACCTTATTTGGACTTAAGCTTAAAACTCAACAGCCTCCAAGTTCCACCAATCTATGGGCAAGACTCCTCAATAAACCAGATCAGAACAAGTCTACATACACAAACTCTAATGACCATGAATCTTTCCATGCAGTGTAAGTGATATGTGGCTCCCCACCTCAGAAGTAACAAAGAAACAACCTCCCTCAACCTGGTAACTCTAATGCCTCGGTCTAGCAACTCTTTCCTCGAGAAGCGGGGTATTCCCTTCTAAGTTCAAGTGCAACCGGCTCAAGGAGAGGGGGTAGAAGTATAGAGTTTTGGAAGCTTAGCCAGTGTAGCTAAGTCTCCCGCTGCAAGCTTCATGAGATTTTTACACTCCGGTGGGGTTATTAAATTTTCAATCCGACCCACCACTTTTTTGGAGTTCTTTTTGCATTTTTGCATTTTTTTTTTTTTCAACAACTTCTGTACAACACATCTACATGGTGCAGCATATATAAGAAATTTCCCCTTGAGCCAGTAGACTATCCCTCTTTTGAAGCTTTATTGCAACCCACAGCTTCTGTCTTTAGCTTTCAACACCACTAGACCAAGTTGAGGTGCACTTCCTTCACTATAAGAAGAAGAGAGGTTCCGCCTAGAAGTACTACCCTCATATGCTACCCCAAGCCAAAGGAAACTGCCTCCTCACCACCTCATCCATGGAGAGCCATGTGTAAAGTGCAGGTGCAAGTTAAGCCATTGTCTATGAGAGTCATGCGTGTGTTGTTAAGTGTTCTACTTAGGCTCATCAAGATGACATATGCTCATAGCCTAGTGGACTCAAAGAATTAAGTCCTTATGGACCTGAAAAGCCTTAACCCTAAGTCCTACAAGGTTCCTCTTGAAGTTAAGTGAATTAAGATCTTATTCAAGCTCCATTTCTCAATTTAATTCCAGGCTCAGTTTAAATGTCAACTCTTATCCAGGAAAAACTATATACATATATGTACACAAGATGCTATTTACAAATATTTTACAATCATGCAAAAAATTTTTGACAAATGTTTTGAAATCATGAATGATGCATGAAGTGCAAGTTCTGCAAAAAGATATTTACACACATTTACACAAGATTTTTGCAAACTTTTGATTTTCAAAACATTTTGGAAAAATTTTGTACTATATACATAATTTTGATACAAAAATATTTACACAAGCTTTACACAAAAGATTTTTGAAATCATTTTTACAAAAATACTTTGTACACTAGCTATGTATGTGCAAGAATAAAAGAGGTTTATGTACATGAAAAATTTTTAATTTTTGTGATTTTTGTGGATTTTTGTGATTTTTAGCCATTTAATTTATTAACACACTCACACAAAGTACGAGTTATGGCTAAAGTATATATGAAATATATACACACCCCCCCTATACTTAGCTCGAACGATGTCCTCAGAGTGATCAAGAGCGATGAAGAAGACATAACTCGTGCTTAGTAAAAGGGAAGTGAAAAGGAATGACTAAGTACAGGAACGAATAAATGAATAGAATGAGAGGAACTCGGTGGTTTCCCCCTATACTTAGGATTAACTAATCCTAAGTATATAAAGCTGTTCATGAAGGGAAATCCGAGTGAAGAAGATACAGAATCTGCCCCCCCTATACTTAGGGTAAAATATCCCTAAGTATAGGCAGCAAAAACAAGAGCAGAAAGAATGAAAAGAATACTCACAGGTCCGACATCCCCCCTATACTTAGGGTAAAGTACACCCTAAGTATAGCATAATCATAAGATGAGAAATGGGATGTGGGACTAAAGAATAGAATGATATGGACAACTGGATCTATACAGGCGGAGGAACAGTGAAAATCAGGCGTGAGATGTAAAAGATGTGAGTCAAAGGACCACATCTCACGCAAAATGAATAGCAGCAATAATAACGTCCCGCGGCTCATGATCTAGAAATGGTTTGAGCCGCTGGCCGTTCACTCGAAAGGTACTCTCAGAAGATAACTCGGATATATCAATGCTACCGTTATCGTGTACCTTCCTGACCAAATAGGGTCCTTTCCATTTGCTCTGTAGCTTCCCTGGAAATAATCTAAGCCTTGCATCAAACAGCCATACTTTCTGTCCAATCTCAAAACGCTTGTGGCTGATATGAGAATCATGCCACTCTTTGACTTTCTCCTTATAATGTAGGCTGTTTGAGAAAGCTGCATCTCTAAGCTCTTCCAAGGCGGCTAACTCTGCCCTCCTCTGGTCTCCTATACCATTTGGATCCATCAAAATATCTGTGACTGCCCAGAGTGACTTGTGCCTCAGCTCAACTGGTAGGTGACAGGGTTTGCCATACACGAGGCGAAAGGGAGATGTACCCAATGGAGTCTTGAAAGACGTCCGATATGCCCACAAGACCGAGTCCAAAAGCTGTGACCAATTCTTTCGGTCAGGGCGGACGACTTTCTGCAAAATATTCTTGATCTCCCTATTCGATACTTCGGCTAGACCATTTGTCTGTGGATGATATGGTGTGGCAACACGATGGTCTATGCCGAACTCTCTAGCAAGTGCCTTCACCTGGTCGTTAATGAAGTGAGATCCCCCATCAGAAATCAGAACTCGTGGAACCCCGAACCGCATAATGATGTTCCTCTTCAAAAATTTGCAAACTGTCTTTGCATCTGCGGCTCGGGCGGGGATAGCCTCAACCCAACGACTAACATAATCTACGGCTAACAGAATGTACTCAAATCCCTGACTCTTAGGGAATGGACCCATGAAATCGATGCCCCATGCGTCAAAAACCTCACAGAAATGAATGGGCTGCATCGGCATCATATCACGCTGTCCACAAGTGCCCATCCTCTGACAGTCAGTACATCTCTTCACGAACTCATCTGAGTCCTTGAAGAGGGTAGGCCACCACAAGCCGGATTGAAGCACTTTCTGTGCCGTTCTCCTCCCAGAATGATGTCCTCCTGCCTCAAGCTTGTGGCAGTAAGTGAGGACGCTATGATGCTCCTCCTGAGGAATACACCGACGCCAGATGCTATCCCCTCCTTCGTGGTAAAGGATGGGATCCTCCCAGTGGTAGGACTTGGCCTTCGCAAGGAAGGTCTCAATCTTCTGCTTGGGCCAATCTTGTGGGACTTTCCCAGCAACGAGAAAGTTCACAATATCGGCATACCATGGGAGTGAGGCGATAGCAAGGATCGCCTCATCTGGAAAGGTATCACAAATGGGATCAATCTGCTCAGAATCCTCAGGCTGCTCTAATCGGGATAAATGATCCGCCACCACATTCTTGACTCCAGGCTTATCTTTGATCTCAATGTCGAACTCCTGGAGTAGAAGGATCCATCGAGTAAGTCTGGCTTTGGCATCCTTCTTTGACATGAGGTACCTGATGGCGGTGTGGTCTGTGTACAAGGTCACTCGAGATCCAATGATATATGATCTGAATTTATCTAGGGCAAACACTACTGCTAGCATCTCCTTCTCTGTGACTGTATAATTCCGCTGGGCGGAATCCAATGTGCGACTAGCATAGTGTATGGCAAACGGAATTCCATCCCTCCTCTGTCCTAGCACGGCCCCTACGGCAAAATCAGAGGCGTCCGTCATGATCTCGAATGGGAGAGACCAATCTGGTGGCTGAAGGACAGGAGCCTCAATAACACATTGCTGGAGAGTTTCGAAGGACGAAAGACACTTGTCATCGACAAGGAACTCGGTGTCTTTTGTCAAGAGGTCAGTCAACGGTCGGGCAATCTTGCTGAAATCATGAATAAATCTCCTATAAAAACCAACGTGCCCCAGAAATGACCGTAACTGCTTCAAATTGGACGGCGGTGTGAGTTTTCTAATGACATCGACCTTGGCCGGATCAACCTCCATGCCTCTGTTGGAGATGATGTGGCCAAGCACCGTCCCTTGAGTCACCATGAAGTGACTCTTCTCCCAAGATAGCACCAAGCGGGTAGTAATGCATCGCTGGAGCACTCGGTCCAGGCAGTCAAGACAGGAATCGAAATCGTCGCCGTAAACCGAGAAGTCGTCCATGAAGACCTCCAAACACTCCCCTACCATGTCCGAAAATATCGACAGCATGCATCTCTGAAAAGTCGCAGGGGCGTTACATAGCCCGAATGGCATGCGTCGAAAGGCGTAAGTACCGAAGGGACAGGTAAAGGTGGTCTTCTCCTGATCCTCAGGAGCGATGGCCACCTGGTTGTAGCCCGAGTACCCATCCAGGAAGCAGTAATGGCTCTTCCCTGCCAGTCTCTCTATGATCTGGTCAATAAAAGGCAGGGGGAAATGGTCCTTCTTGGTGGCCTGGTTGAGTCTCCTGTAGTCAACACAAACCCTCCAAGAGGTGGGTACTCGTGTAGCAATCTCCTCTCCCGACTCATTGATCACAGTCGTGATGCCCGTCTTCTTGGGCACCACATGCAAGGGGCTCACCCACTTGGAGTCGGAAATGGGATAAATAAAATCTGCACTCCACCATTTTGATATTTCCTTCATAACAACCTCTCTTAGGTTGGGGTTCAGTCGCCGCTGGAACTCACGCGACGGCTTTGCCCCTTCCTCGAGATAGATATGGTGGGAGCACAACGAGGGGCTAATCCCTTGGAGATCCGCTACGCTCCATCCAATTGCCTTGCGGTTCTTTTCAAGAACCTCCATCAGACGGGATTCTTGTTCTCCAGTCAGATCTGCAGAGATGATGACTGGGTACATCTCAGACTCTCCCGCAAGGAATCGATACTTCAGCGAAGTAGGGAGCGGCTTTAGCTCTGGACAGCTAGGTGTTGGCAAATCTGGCTTCTGAAGAAGATGTGTGTATGCAGATAATTCTGCCAAATTTGCCTGGGAAAATGATAATGAACTCTCACAAACTGGATCTGGAGAAGGCGGGTCCTCTACCTTGTCTCTGTTCTGCTCTGCCTCTACCTCCTCCTCCTCATCTAAAGGCTCAGGTGGATCCAGATCTGGCATCTGATCATTACAATCTGCCCAATCAGACTCTGAATCCGAGGGATCTATATCAGACTCAGTGGCATCAGTACCACTGGAGAACAAGGTGGCATCAGCACCACCATAGAGCAGGGTGGCCTCAGTACCACCATCACTGGAAATCGTGTCGCGATCAAGGTCCGACTCTGCTGACTCAATAGTATCCTGAACCAAGGCTGTGCTCTCCAGACTATCCTCTGCTATCATCTCTGCATCAGATGTATCTGAATATGAGAGGATAGTCTGTGCTGCAGGATCTGCCCAAGCTGCCTCATCATCTGTGATCACAAAATCACAGTCCTGGTGGATGTCTGGCTCTACGTCTGTCAGCTGCTCTGAATCTGTACTGTCATGTGAGCGGGATCTAGCTCTGGCTCTGTGGTCCTTAACCGTCTCTATTTGTATACTCTCGCCCTGGACGCGAAAGAATATCTTCCCACTGTCATGGTCAGTCACCGCTTTGGCTGTGGCCAAGAACGGGCGACCGAGGATAATGGGGGAATCGGTCAACGAGTCAGGGGTCTCCATGTCCAGCACTACGAAGTCCACGGGGAATTGCAAACCCTGAATCGTGACGACAACGTCTCGTAACAACCCCTTTGGCCTCTTGACAGACCGATCAGCAAACTGAAGGTATGTCCTGCTCTGTCTAAGAGTACCCAACTCTAAGTGGTCGAGAAGGGCTGCCGGAAGAAGGTTGATCGACGATCCGCTATCTAAGAGAGTACGGTCGAACCTCTGCTCACTAATCTGACATCTGACATACGGGGCCCCTAAATCTGGCCTCTTAGTCGGCAGATGGTTCTGGATCGCGTAACACGTGGCTTTTGTTAGCACATGAATTTCTGCGGTCTTGTTCCTCTTCGTCCTCCTGACTGTGGTCCTGTCTCTCAAGGACCGCTGAAGAAGAGGGATGTGCTTCAAAGCCTCATTGAGGGTCAGCTGGATGTGAAATCGGTCTATCATGCTCTGGTTGAACTCCTCCTGCTCTCTCTTTTTTGGATCTTTTTCTTTTTTCTTCCCCTTCCCCAACTCAAGGGCTCTAGGAAAGGGGATCACAGGGTCCTTCTCAGATGAAGGACTAGGAATAGGCCTAGACGGTTCAATGACTGGATCCTCAATAACATCATTCACCACAGTGGGATCAGAATAAACTAAACCTTTTCCTTTATTCAAATCAGAGTTCCGAGATACATGCATGCGAGGAAAAACAACATTTCTCTCAGAATAGATGTTGGTGGCCTCAGTACCACCTCTAGCTGGCTCTACATGCAGACGTCTTGCGGTCTCGGTACCGCGGGCTGGCTCGGCTCTGCTGGTGGCGTCAGTACCACCTCCTCGATGTGGTGAAATGGCGGCCTCAGTACCGCCGAGTAAATCAGCATCTTGGGTGGCATCAGTACCACCCTCATCAGGATGTGCGGCTTCAGTACCGCTCTCCTCTTCCTCATCTGGCGCTCTAGATGAATCCTCGTGTTGTCGCTCAGATGAGGCGCCTCCTGCTGGTCTTCTACCGCTCCTAAGTGTGACAAAATCAGCATCAAATAAATCCGACGAGATAACATCAAATGAGTCACTAGAAGTGGTAGGCTCAGTGTGAACTACCTGCTCAGATTTCCTCTTCAAGTTATTCGGATTAGGCTCGATCTGTGCAGGGATGGCGGCCTTCCCTCTCATCAGGTCCCGCATCTCCTGGCGGAACTCGTCCATCTCCCGTCTAAATGTAGCCTGCTGCTCTGTGAAGAGGCGGGCTATATCATCCATGGCGGGGCTCTCATGGGAGCCCGACGGGTTGCCTCTCTGGTAATGAGGCTGCTGGGGCTGAGAGGGGTAAGAGGAATGATGCTGCTGCTGGTGAGCCTGCTGCTCACGTCTCCAACTCTGTCCCTGCTGCTGATAGGGACGAGATACGAATGATGATGGCTGGTGTGCTGGGTGCTGCTGGTGATCCCTCTGCTGGGAGTACTGCCCTCCCTGACCGGCTGGCTGCTGCTGGGGTTGGTTACCCCCATTCCCCCACCTGAATCCGGGATGGTCTCGTCGGATTCCAGGCTGGGGCCGGTCATACCAAATCCCGTTGACATCCATCAACGGCTCTGCATCGTATGGGGCGGGTGGGAGTACATCCAGAGGCTGATCCGGCTGATATACCACCATCTGTAAGTCTGGAGATGGTGGTTCCTGGTAAGAGAGCTGCTGCTGCTGATACGGCTCCGCCTGTACAAAGTGAACTTGTCTAGGCTGCTGCAAGGAGCTGGAGCGCTGGGACGAGCTGCGGCTGCCGCCGGAATCGCCTCGCGACAGAAGACGGGGCTGAGGAGCCGTCTGTGCCTCCTGAAGACACAAGAGCTGGGTCTTCATGTCGCTCAGAGTCTGTGCCATTTCCTCCATCTGAGTTATGCCCTGGCACTGCTTCTTCTCGATGATTTCCATGCGGTCCAACTTCTCGCTGATAATCCCCATGTCCGCAGCGGCCGACTCTGCCTGTGCGGCTGCAACTGTGGACGAACTGGATGGACCTGCATCAACCCGTGCTATCCGCTGATACTGCACGGGTCCTGGCGGCTGCTGAGATCTCTGTGTATACAACCGAGTCTGGGACATCACCATGTAATTCTCGGACATCTCCTCATAGATGGCCCAGACTTGGTTGTGGTCCTTGGCAAAGTAGGACCCGCCGCAAGAAGCATTCACCAGACCCTGAAGCTCTGGTGTCAGCCCACTAAAGAAGCTCTGAACTAGGTTCGGCTTCGAGATGTCGTGGTGTGGGCATCTATCCAAAAGCTCTCTGAACCTCTCCCATGCCTCATGAAATTGCTCGTTAGGGTGCATGGAGAAATTGTTGATCAGGGCCCTCGCTGCATTCGTCCGCCCGAGTGGATAGTACTTGTTCAAGTACTCGGTGCGGAGCTGATCCCAGGTGTATACAAACTTCCCTAGATGTTTCAGCCAGGCGGCTGCTCTATCTGCCAGTGAAAAAGGGAAGGCCATCATTCGAATCGTATCTTGGTCCACACGACGGTCGTGGACAGTGCTGCAGATCATCAGAAACTCCTGAAGATGGAGGTGTGGTTCCTCAGTGGCGAGTCCATGAAAATGAGGAAGCATCTGCAGGGTGTTCGGAGGGAACTTGAAATCCCCCACGATAGCAGGAATCACTACCCACTGGTGCATCAGTGTAGATCCGGGGTTGTGAAGTTCCCGCATCGGTCTCACTGCTGCGGCGGCTGCCGCTGCTGCGGCGGCTGCTGCTGCGGCTGCTGCCTCTGCGTCAGCATCAGGAATGTCCTCCGGCTCGCTCGGCTCTTCTCGCTCTCTTCGGAGTCTCTCCAACTCCCTCCTCATCTCTATCATGAATGCCCCCTGATCGCGTAACTGGTTCTGAACCGTCTCTAATGATGCGATTAGGGTGGAGTTGATCGCTCCCTGGTCTAAAACAAAGTGTTCGGGCTGGCGATCGTCTGAACTACCGGCTCCAGCCATAGGGATGTCTGCAAAATCAGAAGAGCCCAACTCAGGTTCGGTCAAATGAATTCGTCTCTCCTCGGGCTCATGTCTCTCAGGAACAGAAGAAAGGGGATCGAGGGGGAACAGGGTGGATTCGAACTCGGGCCCGGAGAGCTGGTCTCGACTCTCACGGGCCAACCTAGATGATGGAGTAGACGCGCCTGAAAGCGGTGCAGCCAGAGGCTGCCTAAGAGATCGTCTACCCATCATCTTGATCTTGGCGAGTTAGGCGGATGGGATCTGGAGAAAATATGATCACAAGCAAACCCCCGGTTCACCAACACAACACAATGTGAAGACCGTGAAAGATCGGTCAATTTATCTTGTCAATTTTATTTGGTGAACATCCAAGATATCAGAGCGATTACGTGACCTGCTGGGATACCCGATACTCTCTCAACCGACTGTCCCGCACAGAAGAGTCGGTAATCAGTCGAGATGAGCACCGGAGGGCTTTACCTAGTGTTCGGGTCACTCTCTCGCACAATCAAACCAAACAATGAGGGGGTTGCTCTCCCCAAGACAAATTTTTCTGGTGAGTGTCTTTTAGGGTCAATAATGTTATCCAGTCCCAATTTTTTTTGTTTTTCTTTTTAAATATTTTTCAAAAAAAAAAAAAATAAAATAAATAAATACAAGCGGCCTAACGGTTTTTCCGATTCTCCTGATGATTATTAATCCAAAAACAGAGGGAGAAGACGAAAAAGCCGATGCACGGAGAAATCAATGATGCATGCAGAGAAAGAAATGCGTACCTTGTCTCCAGCACTCTACATGCAAGTGATCCGCGCAGAATTTAAAGACAGAATTAAAACTACCTAAATGGTGCAGCGGGGAAAACCGGCCTTAGACAAGCAATTTCTATTGATCGTGAAGAACAATAGTTAGCTAATCGAATTGAGTCCGGAGTCCGATCTTGGGAGTCACTCGGTGCCCGCCACAACGGGTCCTGCCAGCGCTGTATGTGACTCCTCACGGCACGTGGTCTCAAATTCAATTAAACTAACTTTTTCAATGAATTTTATTAAGGTCCAATTACGTTCTATGGGAACAGATATTCTATTAGGTGTTTGGGCCTTAAATATCTACGTCACAATCAACAGAAATTCCTAAATCTAGGGGCTCGAGAAAAACCGCGTAAACACCGGAAAAGGCAGCTAGCTATGAAAACCACGATAAAAAGCCGCGAAAATCAGATGGGTCCCCCGAGCACACCGGTGCTCGGCGAAACAGACCCGCTAAGTTACAAATGTCCAAGAGTGTCCAGAGTTCAAGTCCTAAATTATTACAACAAGAAATGTTCTCTCTCTCTCTCTAAAATGAAAATCTCTTCTCCTCTCTCTCTCTTCCTGGTCTTCTTCCCGTGCGGGTCCTCAAAAAGTATACTCCAAGATCTCCACGTAGTACCTCGCACAAAAATCAAAGAGAGAGAATGGTCAGAAAACAACAATAATATAGAGAGAGACAAAAATGGAAAACTGACTACAAAGCCGTGATCCCCGGCAACGGCGCCATTCTGATCGCCGCCCAAATGACAGAGGTAAAAGGTCTAAAGAAATAAATCACAATGTCGTTGCGACCTCAATCAAATGGGCTAAGTGAATCAAGAAAAAAAAAAATAAACCACTCACAAAGAAATCAATCAATCAAAACACAAGATAGAAGTGGTCCTGCTATAGGATTAACCTGGCATAGCTCCCAGGGTCGAACACAAGGAGCACAGATTGGCCTTGCGGCCTACGATGTAGTCAAGAATCCCGAATAGTCTTTTTATGGTTTTTATTTGTTTTTGTAATTTTTTTGATTTTTTAAAAGATAAGAAAATGGAATAAAATGAATGTAATGCAACTTCAACAATTTATACAACACACAAGAAATGATGCAAAAATTCCAGAAAATTGGTTTTTATGTTTTAAATGTTTTTTACTGTTTTTGGTGAATTTTTGGAATTTTTCTAATGCATAAAATATTTATTAAAAATCAAACAAGGCAAGAAACAATGGGTACTGTCCAGCAAGGTTAGAAACTCAAAAATAAAATATTTAAGAGCTTCAAACAACCCTGGAGGTAATTTTCCTATAATCTATGAAGAATGAGGAAAATTTAGGCACCCTAATTATTGCTTTTGGATTTTTAATTTATTTACTACAATTTTTATGAGTTTTTAGGGGTTTTTCAATTTTTAGGGTTTTTAAGAGATGAAAGGTCACCAAAAATTGCTGGAAAATCAAACAACAAGCAAATAACAGTACCTAATTTTTTTTAGAATTTTTGGTGAAGTTTTTATATTTTTTTGGTATTTTTAAAGTCAAACAGTGGCGAAAAAGAGTGTTTTTGAATTTTTAAAAATAATAAATGAAATCCAAAATGTCCCCAAAAATCATAGAAATTCCTACACCATGGCAGGAGCCATGTGTCAAAATTTCATTGGATTTGGAGTTTGTTTGATATTTTATTCAAAAAGAAAGGTGGGGCACTGTGCACAGGGACCTAAGTGCAAATACCCAAAAGTTCTGGGGTCCTGGTGCAAAATACCCAAGAAGTCACGTGCCAAGCACGTGTCTGGGGCACACAGGGACTGATTTGTAATAAAAACCAAGTCCTAGGGGTTTTTGATAACACGTATCAAAACCCCAGGGGCAAGGTTGCAAAAAGTCCAAGAAATAAAAGCACATGCGCCAATTCAGCCTTCACAGGGGTATAATTGCAATTTAACAAAACATTTCATGCATTCATTAACATCCAGAACATACGGGGCATGTATTGCAAATAACCCAGAATACACGTGATGAGGCACGTGGGTCTCTACTGGCGGGGGTATAAATGTAATTAAAATTAAGTCCAAGGTCCTTAATGCAAATAACCCAGAAAATAAACAACATGAATTAAAAATTACAGGACTTAAACGAAATAAAACAAACAGAGGGGGGCCTATGATATTTACCCCTTTATTAATAGCGACGGCCCAGATGATGACGCGTGGATGATCGGACGGCGGAGAACAAACGCGCCTTCGACTAATGAAGCGCTGGCCTGATCTGACGGCTGGTGTGCTTCCACGTGTATGATCGAACGGTGGGGGTGCGACGTGGTTCTGCGAAGGGAACCAGGCTCAGATCGGATGGTCGAGAGAGAGGCACGTGGATGATCGAGCGGTGCTGGGCTCCTGCGCCTCTCCTCTGCGATCAAGGGTCCGGATGAACTCCTCAAATGAATCGACGGCTGCTGCTCCTCGAAGAATGGACGGCTACGATCAGAACTGGAGCGAGGGCTTCATCGGACGGCTCTGGAAGGTGGAGGAAGAACTGATGGCCGGCGAACTTCGCCGGCCTCCTGCGTGTGCTCCGGTCCTCCTCTGCTGTGCCTGAAGGTCGGAGAAGCTCCGGCGTGAGGTTGCGCAGCTGCTACATGTCTCCAATACCCCGGCCGAGCCCTGAAAGGCTCCGGCGAGGTCGTCGGAGAAGAAGCTCCTGGCTCGAAGTTGGGAAGCCTCAGACGGCCTCCTTTTGACCTGAAAAATAGTCAAGAAGCTTCGCGGGTCGAGGGCAAAGTGCCTCGACCCGGTTAGGTGGCGTGAAGGTGGACTGTGCGGCGTGGCGAATGAGCTCCGGCGAGGCGACGGCGATGGAGCTCAACTCCCAGATCCTGTGCGATCTGGGTTGAGTGAAGGTGCGTAGAAGGTGCGTGAGGAGGTTGCGAAGGTGCTGATCGGGTCGGATTGGAAGATGGGTGATCGGAGTGGTCGGAATCGGAGATATGCGTCGGAGGTCGGAATTGGGGGAAATCGGAAATTACGCTAAATGGGAAAGAACTAAGGTTACCTGATGGATGAAGTAGACTGGGCTGGAGATGGGCTATCTCCGGGTCGTAGCTTCGAAGGGCGTCAAGGCCTGAAGCTCGATGCTCGACGCGGCGGCGGAGCAAGGACGGCGAGGTTACGCCGGATCGATGGAATCGCCCTCTCGCCTCACTGCAACACGGGCAAAAGCTTGCTGTCACTCTCGCCTTGCCGATGGAGGTCACGGGGAAGAAGGAGATGGGCCAAAGATGCGGCGCGGAGGCGGCGGAGGTGATGGTTTTATAATGTGACCGGGGCGTTTAGGGTTGAGTGGGGACGGCGAAGGAAAGCTTTGATTCGATGGCGAAGTATCCGGCGAGGGAGAGGGATGTGCGGCGAAGGATCCGGGCGCGGGGGTTGAGTGGGTGACAGCCTGGAGCGCGTGGGAAAAATCGGGGAAGATGGGCGCGGCGCGCGTTGGCCAGAAAAGGAAGGAGGCGCGGGGGAGTTGACTGGGGTCAACATTCCCCCGTGGCCCAATCAGGAGCGGCCACGTGTAGGCGATTTTTGTTTTATTTTTTTAGGGTAGAAATAGGTCGAATTAGGAAAAACTTAAAACATGAAATATTTTTCTTTTATTTTTTTCTATTTTTTGGTGATTTTTATTTAATTTTTGGAAATAAAAATAGGTTAGCTCTATATATAGGTATATGTACACTATATGGATTTTTATTTTTGATTTTTTATTTGTTATTTTTATGTGTTTTTATGCCCATTTTGTATTTTATTTATTTACAACATGAAATATGGAATAAAAGAATATTTTTATTTTATTTTTATCACTTTTATACAAGGGTGAAATAAATAAATATATACATTTATATACATGGTGAAGGAAGGGTATTTTTGGAATTTTTGATTTTTATCTTTTTATTTTGTTTTTAATAAAATATACATACAATATGTACAAGCTTCTTTTTGGGTGAGGAAAATATATAGTTTAATTTATTTACAAATATAAACAAGTGAGCTCCTATCTCCCTCTACTTTGGCTTTTATGCGGTCAGGCCCATGCTGAGCCCTCCCTTGGGTTAGGTTGCTCAATATTTATTCTAAATATTTCCCTCTTTTTCTTTTTGCTCTTTATTCTTTTATTTTGTGCACAAAAACATGCTAATTATAAGTTTTTACACAATGCATGCTTTTGGTATTTATTGGTATTTACACATATCTACATGTATTTGCAAAGGTTTTTGTAGCTAAAATAGAAGAATAAAGAGTGATGAATGGGTATTCATCAATGGGGTGTGAATGTGTTTGTCTTTATGTGAATGTATGTATGTATGTGTGAACATGTATTTATGTAAATGTGTCTGTAAGCATGTATGTATGTGTGAATACGTGTGCTTGTATGAATGTGTGTGGGCACGTGTGAATGTGCATGTATATGAATGTGTGTGCACTTGTATGTGTGTGCATGGATATCTAAATTTACGTGTGATTATGTGTAAGAATATGTGTATGTCTAAACATGTGTGTATGTGAATGTGTAAGTATGTGTAAATGCGTATGTGTAAGAGTGTGTATGTGGACTTGTGCGTAAACATGAATATGTGTGTGAATGTGTGTATGTATGCATGAATGAGTGTATGAATACATGTGTGTGTGCATATACCATGTAATCATACACATTGTGCACGATTTCCTCCCTTGCAATAGCCAACAAGAGGGTCAAGATAGTGTGGCTAATCCACATTAAGAGTTGGGTATGTTTTATAAACAGAGATCATATCTGTAGTACAACTCAACATTGTGTAACAAGAAGATTCTTTATTAACAATGATTCCTACTAATATTATGATATACGACCAATCAATGAGATATATCGACTTAGCCTTTGTTCGTTGTTGAATCCAACTTGATCGGTTTATCCAAAGAAGTTTCTTGAGAAGATTGTTGATTTGGTGAGGGATCACACGGTTCCCACTAGGCTCTTGGTAAGTTTTATCAACTGCACAGACTATTTGTGTTCCATGTTGAATATAGGTGGCGTTGTAAGTTTATTAGAATTATACGGGCTATCTAATGCCACATTGAAGATATATGGCACAGTTCTTTCCCAACTTATTGTTTTCTTTTAAGAAAGAATCTGAGATCTAATCTGTTTTTCTTGAAGGTGTTGTCCGATGAGATTTACGAACACACAATATATCCAATTGTAAAGCATACTAGTTTTGCTTTACCATGCATGTGGGAGAGAACTCTTGTTGTGGATGGATTCTCGAAAGCACTCTTTTATCAGTTTTGCTACCACCAATGATTTGGCAAAAGTTATTGATAGCCACATTTTAACTTTTTGTGATGTTATCGTCTTAGTTATTATTCCAGGGAATGTCCCATGATTGGGTGGAGACTTGTACATCTTGCTTCACTCAAGCACTTCATTTTCAGCTCACGGTAAGATACCGAGTTAAGCTTCTCTTTTATTTTACGTATTTGAAATTTTACTAATGAATAATGATCATCCACTGAATGTGAAATCACTATCAAATGTTGCAAGTTGGTGATGTATTAGTATTGTTGCTCTAGCTCTACAATGATTTTCAAGTTTGATAAAATTCAAGACTTGGTGTAGACATGCATTTACCAAGAACTATTTTTATATGGTTGTATGAGTCATGAGGGGGTTTAGAGAGCAATTTAACTAGATTTTTTTTTGCATGATTTCATTTATTTTAGATTGGTCTATGCGCTTCTCATCATATCCTAAGCTAGCCATGGATGAATTTATGTTGTGACGTACACTTATTGCAGATAATGAGATAATAATATGATTGCAGAAGGTCGATGGAGGCGAGCGAGCGCTGGGAGTGGAGGCAGAAGGTCCAGGGGCATCCGGCTAACCCCAGCGAGGAGGAGGAGGGGGGTTGGCAGGTGGTGACCGGGAGGAGTCGGCCTCGTCGAAGAGGTGTGCAATGTTTTCGTTGTGGGCGTCTAGGTCATCGAGCTGCATCCTGTTTGGCGGAGGTCCGTTGTTTCTCTTGCGGCGGCATGGGGCACCGTAGGTTCGACTGCGCCAAATCCCGTTGTCGTGGCTTCATGAAGCCTGTGGTTGGATCTGGTGGGATTGCGCCTGGTCCTAATGGCACCCGGCACCTTGTGATGCGCCATGGGAACCCGTTGGCTGGTCCAGATCGTTCGTATGCAGAGGTGGTGCTGGGGATGCCTCGAGGTCTGAAGGAGATGCCGGTTCGTCATGTTCTTCTGGGTAAATCTGATGACCCTCCGGAGTTTGCTGTAGCAGAAATATCTTCGTTGCTTGGGGAGTCTTTCCAGGGCGATGTGGTCCGCCTGTCTCCTGGACTGGTTCTTGCCCGAGGCCTAGCGATGAATGACGTTGATGCCATTCTATCCGGTGGGGGCAGTTTGAGAACGTCGTGGAGGAGGCCGCGCTTTGCTGACGGGGAGGTGGCCCCTGCCCGTTGTATCCTGCGACTACGGGGGGTGCCCCTCCTCTCGAGGTCGGAGGGAAGATTGAAGGAGCTCTTCGCAGGTGTAGGAGAAGGTTTGGTCCTACTATCGGACGGTTTACAACCAGGTTCGGAGGTGTCGGTGGTGACGATCGCCATCTGGCTTAGAGGCCGGCCGCCGAGTCAGCTACAACTCCGGGTTGGACGTGCTTGCTTTCGGATTTTTGCTGAAGAGGTCTCTCCTCCTCCGCCGCCGCATCCGGCGGTGGTGCAGTGGAGAGGCGGTGGGGAGGCGAAGGGGTCGGTCGTAATCAATGCCGGAAATGGCGGCGCGCCTCTCGAAGCGGATTCGTCTCTACCAGAAACTACGGCTAATCGCGCGTTTGATGCGGGCATATCAAACGGCTTTTTGCTCCACTCGGTTTCTCAAAATAACGTGCCTTCTGGTGGCCCCATATCGGGCACAGCTCCAATTGCATTTCCGAAGAATACTCTCTCGGACTCGGATCCAATGAATGGTGCACTTGAAGTTTCGGTTCCTCCCCATGTTCCAGGATTGCTGGAGCCCACCATCTTGAGCTCTTTGGTTGACCACGTGCATGTGAATGAGTTGCCCATTCCTCTCTCTTCGGCTATGCCAAGGGTTCACTCTTCCGAGGCCTTCTTATCTTCGAGCCAGAACACGAATATCGATTGCCACAAGGCGGGTATTGGCACTTCTTCAGCAACTATTCCTGCTGCGGTGGTTTGCAGTGATGCGGGTGGGTTGACGGTGGACCTGAGCTGTTACTTTGCTCAAGATGCTTCTACGGTGGATGGCGTAGAGTCAGATTTTTTGGAGTTGCGGGAAGGGGACTTGACTGGTGATTGTTTAGAGGCTGATGTTCTGGGTGCGGAGCTCAACTTTGGGGGATCCCTGGAGGGGCGTAGTGTGGGAGGTAACTTGCAGAACCGAAAGAAGCGCTACAGACCCCGAAGAGAAAAGTCCAGAAGAAGCGAGGAGGCTGCTTTTACTACCCCGCAGGTCCCTACAAGTGATCCAGAGAAGCTAATCCTGGCAAAGGTGGCAGGGGTGATTCCTATCACCGGGAAAGCTGATGGTTGCAAATGAAGATAGCAACATGGAATGCCAGGGGCTTAGGGAGCCCCGAGAAAAGAGGCACTGTAGGATCTCTTTTGAATGAGTGGAGGGCAGATATCGTTCTTCTGCAGGAGACTAAGCTCGCTAATTGTTCAGATTTGTTGTGGAAATCGTTCGGTCTGAAGCGCATGAATAAGTTCTCGGTCATTGATGCTGTGGGCAGTGCAGGTGGTGTTGCTACTGCGTGGGATGGAGATTTGTTCGATTCAGTATCAGAGAGAAGGGGCAGGTTCGTGCTGACGGTTGAGCTTCTCTTGAAAAGTTCTGGGTCCAGATTGGTGATTTCTTGTGTCTATGGACCTACTGATCACTCGCTTCGTGGAAACCTTTGGGAGGAGTTGAGGGCGACGAGAGAGGCTTTTCCTAATGTTGCGTGGATTGTGGCCGGTGATTTTAATGTCACTTTGTTTTCTGCGGACAGACCAAGGATGAGGGGGGGGCAAGACCCTGGCTCGGATGGCTTCTGGGATTTAGTTGGAAATCTGCAAATGGAGGTTATGGATGCTGATGACATTAAGTATACTTGGAGAGGCGCTGGGTCCCGCTCGAGAATTGATCGTTTCTTGATATCCCCTGAGGTGTTACAGTTGTTCCCCTTGTGTACAGTTTCCTCTCGACCGAGAACCAGATCGGACCACTCACCCCTCTTGTGGGATTGTGGGGTGGGGGAGGTCCCACGTTCCTTTTTTAGATTTGAGAAGGCATGGCTATATGAAGAGGGATTTCGTGACTTGGTGGCAAATCATTGGCGCTCCACGGAGGGAGAGGGTTCAGCGGCTTCCCGCCTAACTCAAAAGCTGGTTAGCCTGAGGAAGAAGCTGAGCATTTTCAAGCGGGAGGTTAGGGAGACCAAGAGAGCAAGTAGAGTCTTTGCAGAAGAAGGGATTGCTAGATTGGACAAGGTGGAGGACTCCAGAGATCTGCTGGATGAAGAATTAAAGGAGAGGAGGGTTCTCATGCAGACGGTAGCTCTAGAGGACAAGAAGAGAGCGGCGGAGTGGAAGCAAAGATCAAGGCAGAGATGGATCAAGGAAGGAGACGCGAATACAAAGTTCTTCCATGCGGTGGCCAATGGAAGAAGGAGAAGAAATCTGATTCGAGCAGTGGCTGTTGGGGACTCCAGAGTGGAGGGAGAAAAGGAGATGGGGAGAGCTTTTGCCAACTATTTTCATCGTATCTCGAGAAGGGTCGTGCAGAGACCTTGGAGGTGGGCGGGTACGGGAGCGAGAAGACTCTCTTCGGAACTCAGCGAGCATCTGGTTAGACCTTTCACAAAGGAGGAGGTAAAGAGGGCTATTTCTGCTTTGAATGGTGAGGGAGCGCCTGGCCCGGATGGATTCCCGGTATTTTTTTATAGTGAATTCTGGGATGTTGTGGGTGATGATGTGTTTGCGGTTTTGGAGGAGTTTAGAGTTGGTAATGCGGGTTTTAACAGAATCAACAAAGCTTTGCTTTTTCTCCTCCCGAAGAAAGAGGCCTCCGTTCGTGTTGAGGACTTTCGTCCTATCGCCCTCTCCAATGCCATCTATCTTATTATTGCCAAGGTTCTTGCTGAAAGGCTCGGTGGGGTCCTTGATGAGCTTATTGCTCCAGTGCAATCTGCTTTTATTTCAGGGAGACATATTGAGGACAGCTTAGTGATGGCCTCAGAGATTGTGGCGGACTGGCAGCGACGACAGACTCGGGGTGTGTTATGGAAGGTGGACTTCTCCAAGGCCTATGATAGTGTGGATTGGCGATTCTTATGGTCTGTATTGTATAAGAGGGGCTTCCCGGAGCTATGGATCACCTGGATGAAGAGGTGTGTCACCACCGCTTCTTTCTCGATTCTGGTGAACGGTCGTCCTGAGGGCGGTTTTTTCCAGCCGCAGCGAGGGGTTCGTCAGGGATGCCCTCTAGCGCCACTCCTCTTTGTTCTGGCAGTGGATGTGTTGCCTTGTATGGTGGATCAGGTGGTGGCTCATGGTCTAACGTCAGGATATTCTAGGGGGGACATCTCTATTCCTGTGCTCCAATATGCAGATGACACTATTTTTTTTATTGAGGGTGGGGTTGATGAGGTGAAAGGAATGTCGGTGGTGTTGGAAATTTTTGGAGAGCTCTCTGGCCTTAACCTCAATAGAGATAAGTCAAGCATGATCCCCTTTGGTCTTCTGGGCGAGGAGGTGGAGGTTTGGTCCACAGTGCTGGGATGTACGAGCAGTACGAGGCCGATAAGATACTTAGGATTACCACTGGGTTGTGGTCGACTTAACCTCAGTGATTGGATCCCAGTGGTGGAGAAGCTGGAAAAGAAGCTGGCTGGATGGAAGGGTTCCTTGCTCTCTAGGGGTGGGCGTCTGATTCTGGTGAAGTCTGTCCTGGCGGCTATCCCCACTTTCTTCATGACGACGAGACTTCTTCCGGTGGGGATTCGCACTCGAATCGAGAAGATTATGCGAAGATTTTTCTGGGGAGGGGTCTGTGGGGGTGGCCATGCGATGCATCTTGTGGATTGGAAAACGGTCACATTGCCAAAGGAGGATGGGGGGCTCGGCGTGCCAAGACTGGATCTGATGAACCGTGCTCTTCTTCTGAAATGGGCTGCGAGAATTTGGGGCGACAAGGATGACGTCTGCAGTAGGCTTTTACGAGGTATCTATGGGGTTGAGGCCCGCTCTGTTAGTGGCTTTCGGCACATACGATTTGGGACAGCATTATGGAAGGGGATTCGTGCAACTCTCCATGATCTTCCGCATCTTTTTCGGCGACGCTTAGGTGATGGCCGTAACTTTTTATTCTGGACTGATGAATGGAGGGAGGGCATGTCTTTTGCAGCAAGTTTCCCTCGCCTATTTGGTCTTGCGGTGGACAAAAGTGCATGTGTAGCTGATTTGTGGGATGATGGAGTCTGGAGACCTGTTTTTGCTGGTGCGCTATCTGAGCAACGTATGCAGGAGTTACATGAGCTGATGGAATTACTATCGACGTCTGAGAGCCCCTCTTTTGGGTGTGACCACTGGATCTGGAGAGAGGGCGATTTCTCTGTAAAGAAGGCCTATTCTTTTTTGATCAAGGATGTTGAACCTCTACAGGAGGACCTGGTTAAGGATTGTAGATTGATTTGGGAGATGAAGATACCAACTCGCATTAGAGTCTTCTTGTGGCTTCTGAGGCATGAGAGGCTTCTCACGAGGGAGAGATGGTCTCGCATCTTCCATGTTGATGAGAATTCTTGTGTTCTGTGCAATACTAGTGTTGAGTCTGTTGCGCACCTGTTTCTGGAATGTGAAAAGACGAAGGTTTTCTGGCAAACCTTGGATGTGGCTTGGGTTGACCACAGCAGCATGACCTCACTTTGGGGATCTCTTCTCAATTCTCGATTCCGTTCAAATGCCGAAAGATTTATACCAGTTGCGGGTCTGTGGGCTCTTTGGCTTGTTAGAAACGGTGTTCTTTTTCGTGCGGAGAGGTTCTATGTTGAGAATGTTGTGTACCTTGCTCGGACTCTCCTCGAGTCCTGGTTATTGTGATCTTTATTTCTTTTTAATATAATGGGGCGGACACCTATGAGTGTTTCCCCCTTTTTTGAGTCAAAAAAAAATAATATGATTGCAAGAAAGTCAAGTTTCTAATCAACAATTGCCACATTTTCAAAGCTGTGTTTGGTCATTGCAAAAAGATATTAGCTCAAATCTTAAATGCAACTGCTACTCAGTGAATTATATCTCAATGGGAGAAGCTGAGCATGTAGAGTAACATAAAGTTACTTTTTCTCTTGAATGATCGACATTTCACGGTTGAAGAGTGTGCCAGTTAGATTATGAAATTCGGAGATATCATAAAAAAATATGGCAATTACTTCTTGAACAAGGAAAGGTTAGGATCTCATATTTTATAATGTCAGTTTCTCAAGAATGTGTTCTAGGAATATATGTTCCATATCATTTTTTTACTTTCTGTTTGAAGATGGAATATGATGGTTAATGATTAGTCTTTAAATGTAGGCCTCTCCGCAAAACTGCAACTTTAGAACTTCCTAAGGCTATAAAATTCAACTTAAAGTCAAATTTAAATCTTAGACAATTATTGCATGTGTATCATATACCATTCTCATGTATAAGATTCAACTTATAACCAACTCATTACCTCAATTTCACCCTCAAAGAAGTAGAGATCTACCTCGCTCTTTCTTTAGCCATTCTGGTAAGGAGAAGTGTGTTGAAAACCTCACTACGAGCATAAGGAGAGCTATAGGGAGAGATAAACCCATAGCATGCATGAATAGGTTCAATATTATTAGATGGAAATGAAGTTCTTATTCATATGGTTTTTATAGCAGGAGTATGAATATAGTTTATAGAGTAGTTGTCTTGAGAATAAATATATGGTTTAGGATCATGGTTCTATATCTTTTATTTGTGCCAATAGCTGCTAGATTATCTAACTTTTTGTTATTTCATTGACTCTTACTCTTTGCATGTTATTTGGAAGTAAGTCTGGTACTTTTTTAGCATATGGAAGTAAGACCAATACCTCTTATTTGTCTTTGGTTTACAGTTTAATCTAAAAAAAGTATTTACTAGCCTGTTGCAGTTGTGCAACTTATTTTTTTTTAAGGTAATAGTGTAGCTTGTTAAGTTCTTATACTTCTGTTGTATAATCCCAATCTATTGACTGAGTTTTTTGTGGATCCATTTATCATAATATTACTATGTGAGGTAGTGATTCTTTTAGATATGAGGGCATCAATTTTCCTAATATTCTCATTAATTTATCTTTCTGATTTTATTTCCTTGTGCTTCATTTTCAGAAAATGTTCACATAATATACTGTTGGGTATATTCTTGCTACAGAACATATTATTGGCCCAAGTAAAAGCTGGATTCAAATGGACATTATCAACTTTCAAGATAGAACTTCATGCCCTTAATTTGTTGCATCGATCTATAGGGCTTTGTTGATACTTACCAGTTACAGTGATATTGATTTAAGGTTGTTGAAATGAAAGTCGATCATTTTACTCACAACAAGGATGCCATCTTGTAGCATATAAAGGGCATTCTTGTTAAATTGATGTTATGTTCTTTTTATTTTGCAGGAACTTGTAGAGTGCATGGATGGAGCAGAACATGTTTTTTTATTGAACTTATCATGTAATTTGGTATTCTTCAAGTTATTGTTCATATGGCTTAACATGCTTTGTTTTAATTAGGATAAATATTTATTTATAAAGTCTGATGTTAATCACTAAATGAAATGGTTATATCAATCTATGTAATAACAAATAAACCATTGTTAAATCAATCTTAGACCTTTCAAGGTTACGAATTATTTGTCGGCATAGTTGTAAATAGCGACAGAAAAAGTGTTGTTTGGTAAGATTATAGCTAAATTACTTATCAATTTAACGACAGAAAAAGTGTTGTTATGCATACAAAAGTCAAATTACATTCAAACGGTGACAATTTTTATTTTTTGTAAAACACTAATCCGTGACGATTTTATTTGTTGTTGTTTTTAGTTTCTCAATGGTTTATTGACCGTTGTTATAAATTTAACAACGGCTAATATAGCAACGGTTCTAATGACGGTCTACAAATTCGTCACGAGATGTCATAGTGACGTTTTATTCGTTGTGGTGTTAACAAAAAAAATTGTCGCTATAGGTACATATTGTTGTAGTGTCTATATATTTAATGGGGCTGCCCCCTGGCATGGACGGATTTAGGGGGGGTCAAGGAGGGGCAAGTGCCCCCCCCCCCAAATTGTGGGATTACATAATATATATGTATATTTATTTTTTTTCCTATGGATTTTTAAGGTAAAAATAATCATAATATTTCATAATTATAATGCCTCATTTGGATTTTTATGGTAAAACTCGTACATGCTCCCCTCATTTCTTTAGAAAAAGTTCAATAATTTTTACCAATAGATAATATGCCTCTTAACATAAAATTTATACCAAAAATAATAAATTTTACCTCATATCAATCTATATTGGATGATTTCTTCAATTAATCAACTTATAATAGACCCCTACCCTAATCTTATTGGTTATCCATTTTTGCAGAATCGAACTATAAAATGATTCGATCTTTCATCCAATCTCATTAGCACTTATACAGATACGAGTTTTAATTGTAGCAATCTAAAAAAATTAAAAATTAAAAAATATCATTTATTGTCAAGTCTCGCATATTATTCATTGGTCCTATTTATTATCAAGTAAAATGGTCAAATGCACATATATTCTTGATTGACGTATTTTTCTTCATAGACATTAATATTTCTTGTTATTGATAAGAAAGTATAGAATTAAGTATTTTATATTTTTGATTTGAAGCGACTGAAGACAGAGGGGGAGAAGACGAGGCAGAGTGAAGTCGAGTGGGTATTCACTCACCCTCTTAGAGTGGCTACTACACGCACGGAGCTGAGGGTCGATCAAGCCGGCTTTTTCTCATTATCCTAAGCTCGGGCCTCCCCCGCTTCTTAGTTAGCACGGTCGCTTCGTCGAGCTGCGTCATATATAGTAGCGGGATGTTCTTCCTAGGTCTGCTTATTACGCTTACCTGACGCTCCGCATTCTCCCAACAACAACCAACCCAGTGACTAGTCCCTTGCTTCGATTGCCTCCAGTTGGGCGGCTTCGATCAGCCGCGTCATGAGAGTTCGAGCAGCCACCCTCATACACCCCCCCTGACCGTCACGTGACGTGACTCTATCCTCACTGCGCCCCTCCTCCCCATATGCTGATCTTTCCTCTGGTTCTCCTCGCTTCGTCGACTTGGAACTCGGAAAGAGTGACTCTTTTTCCTCCTATCCACTCCCTCAATACAGATTCGAAACAAGTGTAGTTTATATTGTAATAAATCAAAATTCATATACTGAATTTAAAATAATTAAAATATTTGAATATAACTTACTTTTTTAAAAAAAGATATAAATATCATTCACAAAAAAATCCGACATTGTGGAACATATATGATACCAATTTATGTAAAATTGAATAAAAAGATATAGTTGATTAAAAAATAAGTTCAAAATTGACTATTGTTATATAATGAATGAGTTCAAAATTGGTGAAAAATATACGTGAAAAATATAGATATGATTTGTCCCTAACAATTATTGTTATATAATGAATATGATTGTACCGTAATTGATAGACATATTTTTTTAAAATCTCGTGCCCCCTCTTCAAAAATATTCTGGCTCCGTCCCTGCCCTATGGGGGCAGCCAACATGGCTGCCCCGCCCCCTATTTCCGACGTTTTTTTTATTTTTTTTTGAAAAATAAAACCATGTAAATTCATCCCTATATCCCTCCTACATGCCATTCGAATTTCGTCAGAAACAGAGACTCCTACGGCCTCCATCGAGATGGTGTCGATTTAAAAAATCCTGTTACCGTTAAAAAATGACTGTCTGGATGGAGGCCGTAGGAGTCTCTGTTTCCGACGAAATTCGAATGGCATGTAGGAGGGATATAGGGATGAATAAACATTGTGATATTTTTTGAAAAAAAATAAAAAAAGCGTCGAAAATGGCGCGGGTGCAGCCATGTTGGCTACCTACCCCCAGGGGGCAGACCCATTAACCTCTTATTAATATTCATTTTTTCTAGTTTTTTCAAATGTCATCATCGCAAAAAAAAGGTCCTCTCATATATTAATGGTAACTTATTGGCAGTCATGCCGACTTATTTAGTTATCTATTCTTAATCCCAGGAAAAAAAATGGATTCAATCACCATTTACTTAAAACATAGATACATTTCCCACCGTATTGTGCTTACTACCTTTTGCGTGTAATGTCGTAAGGTCCTTTTGTCATCTTCACCATCATTGCTACGAATGTTAACCTTCACGTGTTTGACAGATCATCGTCCATTGGGAAGGACGAGGGACATGCATTTATTTCTCTTTCATGTGCTCCCTGTAATCAAAGCTCAGATTATATTAAAACTTTTCTTATATGAATGCTTCTTCTTGATGTATTTTTACCATTATGTATTTTTGTGACATTATGTCCTTGTACTCCTTGCCAATTATCTGACTTGAATTCAACAACTCCACTTGCAAATACAAATAGGAAACAGTGGGAATTGTTGAATTTAAAATTTTACGTACACGTAGAATAAAAATTGCAACGTTGTGAAGTAAAATGGTATAAATGTGACATTGTTTAATCCAAGCACAAGTGAAATCACTAACGATAGCCATGTAATAGTTTTTTATCCAATTGATGAGTCCCTATATTTGATCGTATAAGCAAGTGCTTCAAAAATATGGAAAAATTAGAAAAATGGTACTTGATTATTTAAATGGTTTCGAGTTCTCATTTAGTATTAAACTAGGAAAATACCGCCCGAGATATATTCTGCTGATCAAGAATATATATATATATATATATATATATATATATATATTGAGGAAAGGGAATTCCTGAACCCAAGAATTAAGAATGACAAGTTCTTCATTACGCAAAATAAAATAACCACTTAGAATAGTAAAACATATTATATTTGTCGAAAAATGCAAGATAATATGTAGATGATATTCATTGTGTGTTTTGACCAATTGCATCGTTTCTTTGTGAATTCCTATAGGAAGCTTTTGTATATGTGTCCCTGGGTACTCCTTTATTATTTCGTCCAACAGTAATAGTTCTTCTAATTCTATGAATTTTTCTAGAACGTTCTTCTCTTGAATCTCATTCAAAAAAGTTTCGGATTGCCGGGTATTCCACCAATTAGTAATCCAGGGTTCCAGACATTTATTAAATAATAGAGAAATCCACCAGGGCAAAAATACTATAGATGCAAGATAAGGAAGAGAAGTCAATGCTTTCTTTTTTTTCACTTTTCATCTGTGAATTGTTAATGAATTTGCTTCATTCGTCGACTCTATCTGATATTTCTTTGAAGCATGAGTTCTATAACGCGGAGCAGCCAAGCTGGCTGCTGCGTGGGCAGTTCCCCCCCCCCCTCTTTTTTATTTTTTTTTTGAAATTTTTTTTATATTTATTCATCTATATATACCTGCTACATGCCATTAAAATTTCGTGAGAAACGGAGACTCCTATGCCCTCCATCCAGAACAGGTAAAATTTAACGGCCTGAAAGTTGCTGTAAAGTACCTGTTCTAGATGGAGGGCATAGGAGTCTCCGTTTCTCACGAAATTTTAATGGCATGTAGGAGGGATATATATATGAATTAACATAAAAAAAATTTCAAAAAAAAAATAAAAGGGGGGGGGGGGGAACTGCCCCACGGAGCAGCCAGCTTGGCTGCTCCGCGGAGCAGCTTCCCCGTCCTCATATATATTTACTTACTTACTCATGGGTATTATTTGAGGAAGAAAGGTATTGGTAGATAGGAACTATATAAATTATGTCATAGGTAAGATTATAGAATCCAATAGAAGATCGATAAACTCAAGGCCAAAATAGTGTCATATATGTTTGAAGCACAATATATATGTAATATATTGTAATATGTGATTGAAAACTTACCATTGACTAAGTATGAGAGTACATTTGCATTTCATTAGCATTGCCAACAATCAATTTCCTTGACTCCTTAATTTAAAGATATCAAGGTTCCTATGTCAATTCTCTCATTTCATTTATTTTTTGTATTGTTTTTACCAGTATTGAATATGTTATACGCTCATTGGTGTATTTTCATATAAGCACATGTGAACTTTGGCATTAACAATAGAATTTTATTATATCCTACATATAAGGCTAACGAATTGCATATAATCTTGTTTCGTTAACTTATTTAAAAATCGTAATGTTCTAGTTTTATCATACTTTTCAAAGTTACATGTGATATCAAGATAAATATGTCTTATTTGAAATCAAACTCTAATAGAAAAATATTTTAAAATCGATTTAGAAAAATAAGCTCACAATAGATTTTGACCACAACATATATTATGAATACTTTTATTTTTATCATTAATTAGAGTCGATTTAAGAGGTGATATTGTTAGTAATCAACATTCTTATAAAAGAGAATCTAAGTCTTAGAAAAAAAATGAGCATTATGTAGAAGTTTAAAAATCATCCTATTAGTACACATCATAAAACTACAAATGGTAAATTTTCAACCGGATACACACTAAATTTCACAAATTAGTCCTAAGAAAGTATTATATGAAAAAGATAAAAGACAACTAAAAAGAAGATAAAAAAGTTTAAGCATTCCTCAATTAAGAGTAACATAAAACATACTAACATATGTATATACATATATACGTGCATACGTGTATATTTAAATAAATTCCAATCATTAACATATCTAAAATCCGATTGGAATATAAGAATCAAATAATTATAGTATTCAATAATTTAAATCAATGTATAATATTATGTTACTATCTCAAATGCATCCTTTCAAAATCTTTATGTGGACGCTAAGCCCTAAAGTTTATTACTTTTATTGTTATGTTTTAAAACAAATACCATAATTGGAATTCCATATATAGATGAGATTTAAAAGAAAATTTACTTTCATAAAAACTAAATGTCCAAGCATGTATGACACGACAATACATTCCAAATATGAAAGAGTTTTTACATATTTGAATCCACCAAAATCTATTTAGTTGCACAAGTACCATTTTACATATTGTAATTGCACAAATATCTTTAAATGTTAACATCTTATAATATTCAAATATATATAAGGGCTTTTATCACGCTAAGCCCTAAAGTTTATTACTTTTATCGCTGCCTTAATGGAAGGGCAGAAATATTTCAGAGGTTATAAAGGGCACAAGCGATAAAAATCCTATAAATAATATGAAATTACACAAGCAATTACATACTCTGCAAACTTAATTATATACCACTAAATATAAATCCTCTTGCAAGCATGTTATCTGTCGCTAATATTGTGATTAGTATCATGAAAACCTTTAATTAAAAATAACAATAACTCGAGCACCTTTGATAAATACGGTGAATATATGGATCATATGTATATGGGTTGGTTTTGGCGTTAGAAATTTGTCTTGAGTGGAGACGCAAGGAAGCGAAGGGAGCGATGTGGAAGATAGATTTTGCAAAAGCTTATGACATTGTGAATTGGAACTTTCTGTGAGCTTCAATGAGGAAAAGAGGTTTCAAAGAAATCTAGATTGCGTGGTTGAAAAGATGTGTCACAACATCTTCCTTCTCGATCATGGTAAATGGGCGACCGGAGGGGGTTATTTTCAGTCTCAAAGGGGGATTCGCCAGGGGTGCCCTCTGGCACCTATGCTATTTGTGCGCTGGTGGCTGATGCGTTGGCAGTCATGTTCAAGCAAGCAATAGATGGGGGGTGGTGCAAAGGCTTCCGTCTTGAGGAGATCTCTATACCGTTATTGCAATACGCAGATGACACGGTGCTTTTCCTGAGAGGATCGGATGAGATGATAGATCGTGTAGCTCAGTTGCTAGACATCTTCAGCAGTGTATCAGGGCTCGAAAAGAATATGCAGAAATCGGTGGTGGTCCCTTTTGGCTTTATAAGATAGTGAACAGATTAGGCTAGCGGAGAGACTTGGTTGCCCATTGGGTGAACTGTCGATTACCTACCTGGGTCTTCCCTTGGTGGCTGGCAAATTGAGAGCAACAGATTGGGAGGTATTTATCTAGAAGATAGAACTCAGATTAGCAGGTTGGAAGGCGGCTGCCTTATCAAAGGGTGGAAAGTTGATCCTTTTGAAGCACGTCCTCTCAGCCATCCCTATTTTCTTCTTCTCAACTAGGCTGATGCTTTTGGGAGTAAGAAAGAGGATAGAAAAACTGTTGAGAAGGTTTTTTTGGTCAGACGGAAAACAACAGAAATCAGGAATACATTTAGTGGCATGGGATGAAATAACGAGACCCCACGAGCAAGGGGGTTTGGGGATGAGAGACTTGGAGTGCATGAATAAGGCATTATTAGCAAAGTGGGTGCTGCGCATATGGTTTGGGGGTGAGAGACTTGGAGTGCATGAATAAGGCATTATTAGCAAAGTTGGTGATGTGCATATGGGGATCCTCGATGGATTTGGCTTCAAGATTGTTGAGAAAGATTTATGGAGTTAAAGGAAATTTAAGGGTAGGATCTATTCATTTTGAATCATCCCCGTGGAAAGGAATAAGGGTGGTGTTGAGCACTGTATCTTACAAATTAGTGCCGAAGTTAGGAGATGGGGAATGTTTTAGATTCTGGAGAGACAACTGGCTGGGGGAGGGCCCACTGGAGGGTCTTTTCCCGAGACTCTTTGCACTGTCAGAATCAAAGGAGGCAAAGGTGAAGGAGATGGCGCATATAGGGGAATGTAGACTGAATTTAGCGGCGGGCCTTTCGGCTAGAAGGCAGGAAGAGATACCAAGCTTAAAGGATATGGCTACATTTCCGGATAGCTTTTCACGAACCAGGGATCATTTTGAATGGTCGGGTAGTAGGTTCTCCGTTAAGCAACTCTATAGGGAGCTATATAATGCCTCTGAAGGTCAAGATCAGGACTTGTGCAAAGATATGAAGATAATCTAGGCAAGCAGGATCCCGAATAGGATAAAAGTCTTCCTTTGGTGCATTAGGAGGAATAAGCTTCTAGACAAAGACAGGAGGGCGAGGCTGCTAGGCCTCCAGGACGCAACTTGTGGCAGATGTGGGGAACAGTCAGAGACCTTGGAGCATCTCTTTCTCACCTGCGCTTTCTCGATGAAGGTCTGGAGTGTATTGGCAATCCCATGGGTGGATGCAAGTGGTCTGCTGAATTTTTGGGAAGGGGTAAGAAAGATAGGAGGCAACTCAACTGACGATGCTGCAAGACCCTTCAGCGCGCTGTGGGCAATATGGCTCGCAAGAAATGACCTTCTTTTTAATAATCAGAGATTTTACCCAGAGAATGTTGTTGCTCACTGTAAGACATTGATAAGCCTTTGGAATTCAAGGTAAATTTCTGTGTAAAGTTTTAGTAATATAATGTTTTTGTGGTGACTCCCACCTTGGAAGGACACGCTCTTTTTCATCAAAAAAAGGTACTTTTATCATATTAATGAAATACCATCATTAATAAAAGTTATATTAAAAATATAATCTTGTCGCAATCAAATCCTCCTTGAATTGCTACATCAGACATATCATAAGAATAACTTCACAATCTGTATTATATCAATCTAGTTAAGAAAAACATGGCATATTTTGCAACAAAATGTTGCCATCTTTTTTAAGAGCATATATGCAAACCCTAATGGAATATTAAAAGAGTCAAAGAAGGAAAAGAGAAGACATGTGAGGAAAAAGAAGGAAAAGAGAAGACATGAGAGGAAAGAGAAAGCATAGAGCAGGAGAAACTATAGAAGAGAGAGGGAGAGATATTCGGGGAAGAGAAAGATGGCGGGGCATTTGTTGACTGTTGATAGCTGAGGCAAAGGGAGGAAGTGCTCAGCTTTAGTTGTAGTTATCTAAAATACAAATCACGGAAACTTTTATGAACTGTTTCCCGTGCATTGGATTATTGAGGGATAGATGATGCCGATATTTCTTACCATTACTTGATGAACGGGAGTAAATTGAAAGATAGACATCAAGGGACATCCTCTGGTTTCTAGTTCCCAGCGAACTTTTTTTTGTTATTTTTTTCATACTCGTTTTGATGGGGTATGTCTTAGGGATGCAGATGGTTACGGATATATCCGTATCCGATCGTCATCGTATCTGTTTTGTACAGATTTTGATATCTGTATCCGTTTCAAAATTGATACGGATATGGACATCGTTTTGATATCCGCAAACATCCTTATCCGTATCCATATATCTGTTTTCGTATATAAATAGTCATAGATTTATTTTTAACCCTATATAATATAATTATGTACCTTCTTTTACCATATTTGCATATTTTTTATTATACAAACACATTTAGTAAATTTATATCACATGTTTTCCATGAAATTCGTATATATTTAAGTCGATTCTATAGAGTATTTCTAACATTACTCATATGCGATCAATATCCGTTTTACATCAGTATCCGTTTTTTATGGATATGGTAAGATAGTTTTAATATCTGTCAATATCCGTATCCGCGTCCATATTCGTATTCAAAAATGGATAAGGATACAGTAAGACATGTATCTGTATCCGTCTGTTTGCATCCCTAGTATGTTCCCACGCATGGAAAATATTATGGCTTGTATTAAACACTATCAGTAGTATGTCCCCACGTAATGAAAATATCATGGCTTGTTTAAAAAAACTCTATCTATGGAGGTACTCCGGTGTACTCCTCCTTCCAACCTTCCAACCTTCTCAATCTTCCTCACAGTTTACTCCTCCTTACGGTGTTCCCACGCATGGAGTTCGTTTGATTGCAGTGTTGGGTTGGAGTACTCCGGTGTACTCCTCCTTCCAACCTTCTCAATCTTCCTCACAGTTTACTATTCACATAATTACCCAACCCAACTCAGCAACCAAAGAAACCTTTTGGATTCGCGCTGGTGATCTATCGTTAAAAAAGAATAGAATCCAAAGGTAATCCGTACATCGGAAAAGATTTACAGTGTAAAATATCCAAAACATGTGATCGAGAATTAAGTATCCCATCACATCAATGGTTATAGCAAGCAATGATCAAAGCAAAGTAAGAACAAAAACAAATAATCAAACTGTTCAATTCCTGCACAGCTTCGTTCACTAGTGATGATGTCACTGTCAGAGCGTCACTGGTAAACTTGGTCCCTCCAAAAAGAGAGAATTTATTTCCATGTCTTATATTGTGTTGATTCGGCTCTTTACCTTATTTGATAATAGCTCTGCACTGTTGCTTTCATCGCATTATCTTTCCATGTTTCTTTGAGTTCATGCACTCTCTCTCTTAAATGCCCCCTTTATTATTGTTTATGTCTTGCAGTCCCCTCTGGTCATAAGTCCAACCTTTTGCTACAGTGGAAAGATATCGAAATTTTCATTAGGCATCTTATAGTTTCTTTAAATTTTTGAAGGGCATTATCGTTCCATTCTTTATTCCTGGTTGTTATAATGTCTATTTATCCCGAAATAAAGGTAGATCATATCATTATTAGATCACTTAATTTATCACTTCACTGCAACAAAAACTTATTTGGGCGACGGACTTGTAGTGACGGAAAAGCAGTTTGTAGCGACGGAAAACACTATGGCAACGGCTAATTCGTCGCCCTTAGTCCATCTCCAAAACTCGCGTCGCCACAAACTGTAGTGACAATGATTCTGTCATAAAATAATTTTGTGACGGATATTCCAACGCCAAAGTTCTTATAAAAACGGGCTTTGTGGCGACTGATTATTCCGTCGCCACAACCTAATATACTGAAATTACTCTCCATATTCTTGCATATTATTCCAATATTATTGCCCAATACTACATGCGATAAAACTCATAAGCAATGAATTCAAGCCAACTATTGCGATTGCTAAAACTAATGTATTACTATGCACACAAACAATCAACTCTTGAATGATATTATCCTTTACATGCTATACATATGGTTATAAGAGATGACTACTAAATATTACATCTAAAACATTGTTACTTAAATTTCCTCTCCATAAACATTATGTGGGCAGTGTTCTTCGATGCAAGTCTAGTGCTGCACTCGGAATCTTCTGAGCAGATCATAAGATCATCATCCTTTTCTCCTTGATTTTGCATGAGTTCTATCGCTCTGGCCCAGAGAAAACAATCAACTGCCCAGAGTAAACTGTACTTCTGCAGGACAAAATACTACCATCGTTATATATATATATATATATATATGAGTGTGTATTAATAATATATCGTTACTAAACCGATAGAACTTATAAACATAATTCAAGTCAGAGGGCGCGCATGATTACCTCACTGTACTGCGAGGATTCTCCATGGGATTTTCTAAGTTCCACAACTTACAATGCCGTGCTCTAAAAAATAATGCAAGTATTTATTTTACCTCTGCAGCAACAGATAGGCCACTGGGATTATGCGAATTTCTGCACTGTTCACCTTGAGCTGTAAAACACATGAATTTTGTTATTTAACAATCTCTAAGGTATAATTTGATTTCTCGTTTATAGGTGAAAATAAAATTTAAAGACAAAAATTGCAGTGCCATCTTTAAAATAATGTTGCATGTTACCAAATCAAGTGATCAGATGTCAAGGCTTTTATAACAGGATGACAATCATGATTAAAAACAAATCAATCATTTTCTATTCCTAATTAGATCAAGCATACCCAGTTAACTTGTCTCTGCAGACTTTTTTTGTATAACAAATCAATCATTTTTCTATTCATAATTAGATCAAACATCCTAGGCAATCAATAATCAAGCCCCAATCACTAACCCCATACAAAATCATACGTTTACAATGACAAACTCACACATAACCCCATAATGAGCCCAATGCAAACATTAAAGAAGGCCATTAGCTCAAAAGGGGAAATATTGATGCTAAATTGAATCGCATGCACATAAATTTCCCATCTCTGTCTCCAATTATTTTGGATATAAAGGAGAATTAAAGAAGAAACCCCAGGAAGTTAAAAGCTCTTTGAATGAATTGGGTAAGAAGACCATTAGCTCTTTTTTGGAAAGAATGAAAGGACATATGGATAATGTGGTTCCTGATAGAGTCCCCTATTTTCTGTTTCAAAACATTTTTTTAATACAACTCAAGTTGTAATCTTGATTGGTCTTCCTAGCTTAAATGTACATCTGCAGAATTCGAGTGTCTTAAGATCAATTGCTAAAGCAGTGGGAAGGTGGATATGTGTTGATAAGGAGGTTTTTGAGTTCACAAGGCCTAGCTATGTCAGGCTATATGTGGAATTTGGCATGCTTAAGCTCAAACCTACTATTGTAATGATTAAAAATACTGGACAAAATTTCAAGCAAAGAATTATTTATGAATGAGTTCCCAAGTTATGCTCAGTATGCTGCTTATTGGGGTATACCTTGGAGGAGTGCAAAATTTCTAAGCAACAAACAACACAAGGCCTAGCTATGTCAGGCTATATGTGGAATTTGGCATGCTTAAGCCTAAACCTACTATTTGTAATGATTAGAAATACTGGACAAAATTTCAAGCAAAGAATTATTTATGAATGAGTTCCCAAGTTATGCTCAGTATGCTGCTTATTGGGGTATACCTTGGAGGAGTGCAAAATTTCTAAGCAACAAACAAGAGAAGTGCATGGGGGAAATCAGACAAAACAATCATGGTGTCTTATCATAATTCTTTTTCATGCAAAATTCTTAGATTGTCGACCCTATGAAGGATGCCTATTATGTATATGAAATTTTTAAAGTTGTTATCTCTCACCTCGATAAGACATAATTACAATCATGCTCTTCTTGACATTAGCTCAAACAGCTATCCCATTTTTAATGTTGGGCACACATCAAACTTGCATAGCTTCTAGAACCTCCATATAATGTGTATGCGTGATAAGCATCTACTATACTAAAAAATGACCAGATGGAGGTTCAAATACTTATCTGATGCATATGCTTCATGTAGATGTGTGCACTTGTGCATATCCACTGTGAGATCATCCTATTTCTCGACATACGTAAGGTTAGAAGAATTCCCTTTTCATGTCTTAGGATTGTCAATGATGAAATAATGGATCATAGATTCCAAGAGAGAAGAATATGAAGTTCATATCATTCAGTCATAGGTTGCCAACGAGATATCCATTAGCATCCAAAATCCAGTCCAATAACCAATCTAAGATCTGCTTAGAGAGTTCATAGATGTCAAGTCAAACTTGTTGATGGCATCATGAGAGCATTCTTTAGTCTTGTAGTGGTAGATCATGTTTATGAGAGCATTCTTTAGTCTTGTAGTGGTAGATCATGTTTATGAGAGCATTCTTTAGGCTTGTAGTGGTAGATCATGTTTATTTTCTTCATGTATACCCACTAATGCTCAAGAATGTGGAAAGATAGCATGTTAAGCATGTTGTAATTGCTCGAAGAAAGTACTTCAATGCATCATTGATGATAACTATCTCATGAAAACATCTTGGTAGTAATAAATAATGCCTGCAAATTTTGCATACAACTAAGATGGTGATAAAGAAGAAACCTTCCATAAATTATTGCAATTAACAACAGTAATATAATTGAAAGTTGTTTTCATGTGAATGGAAACAAATCTTTACCATACAATTATCAGGCAGACAATTATCAGGTGAGAGAAGCTAAAATCTATAAATGAATGCAAACTATTGTACGATGAATCCGGTCTAGTGAAATGTAAGTTTTTTGCACGATTTTAACATGAATACTCATCATAATCAATTGGCTCTACAAGCCCAATGAAGGATTCACTAAAATCGGGATTTAATACCTTGTTAAATACCTCGATACTTCCATCTAGAGGTAGTTTCATCACCTTGAAATTGGTTGGGATCTATATCTAGCCCGTGTTATAACAATCCATAGTAGTCTCTCAGCTTTGGATGTAAAAATATGAGCAAAAATCGATGCCAATACAAACATGAAAAGATCTAAATTTATTCAAAGATTAAGATAAGTTTTCACTACAACAATATAAAAGAGTGCAAGAGTTCTACCTAAGCTTGTCCAATACCTCATGTCAAGTACCTGATATCACTCCGACTATATCACCAAAAAATGTCTACAAAATTAGCATAAAACACATATGTTGATCAAGAAGAAATCTTCTATACAATATTGAACTATTATCGTATATGGGGATGCATGAAGGGTCATATCCGAAAGGGCACAACGGTGAATTTTGCAAAAAGATAGGGACATAACTGATATTCCAAAAAAGGAAGGGGCACAACTGAAATTGCAATATCTCAGAGGGGCACAACTGATAAAAACCCATTGTAAAAATCATAATATACAACGATAATGGTCCAAAAAATACGTCATCAGCCTACCTCTCTAAGACATCATCTCATGAATTCTTCATGATGCTATAAGGGGTTCCATGGATATGGACAATCGACATGATCCATTCTTTCATGAACAAAATTCAAGTTACTGACCTTTGTTGTTGTCTGCATACAGAAATGAACATCAATAACATGTTCAATCTATATATGCTCTGTTACCAGCCAGAGACTTAGACATCCTTTTTTAGCAAAATTGAAAGTTATAACTAAATGTTGATTATATCCTTCACACTTTTTTGGGAAAAAAAGTTCATAATCAGCATCAAAAAGTAAAACCAAATTTCGCTTTTATATTGTAATTTTGCTATATTGGTATGCATATGTTTGACGAGCTACTGGTATCATATACATAGTTAATGGTATATGTATTTACCATTTACTCGAAAATTAGTCCATATTCATGGCTTCTGGTTTACATATGCATGAACAATATTTCAGTATAGGTATTCTCGTGTAATAGTAAAAGCAAGCAACAATCCCTCTTGAAGGGGAATCCAAAGACAAAATATTGACATAGAGCAAAAGCTTTCATTCAGATAAAGTTGGATAGAAATGCCGATAAGTTTCACCTATTATCATTAGTTATTACTTCCCAAAATATATCCATACCTTAGAGCAAATTGGTGACTAAAGATAAATCATACCTTAGATTCAGGCATAGCCCACTCTCTAATGGCATTCGGAAATTGAATCACATCGAAGTGAGGGTCCTTAAAAGCTTCCTTCTCTAAAAGTGATGGATCCTTTTCACGATTCTTCCATATTAGGTTCACTCTACTCTTCATATTGTGTTTAATTTTCAACTGGACCAAATGAAGCTGGAAATAATATCCCCTGAGATTCAACAATATGAAATGTGTGCAGCAAGCACCAGGGATTCATTTCACCATCTAATACTTCACATCCAAGTCCAGTTTCCTTCTCTAGATCCTTCTTTGCTGTGAAAAGATCTATCCAGTGTTACCAAACCTCAACCTTTTTTGTCCATGCAAAGAAATTACTATTTTATAAAAATAGTGTTATATGGTTAGCACTGTCCACATTCCGTATCATAAGTTTTCATAATACCAATTCCATACCCTAATTTTGAGGTGAGTGTTGTCGTTCTTCATAAGGAGGTTCCAGATCATTAGCTGCAAACTATAGTTCCATTTTTATCTGGTTGCACCTATCTTTGATTTAGTCTGCATCATACCACATAACAATCAAAGATACAGTTCTTGCATCATAACAAAAATGGTAACATAAGAATTTTAACTGAATGTAGATACATATAATACCAAAAAACACTTATGGCTTGAAATTGGAAGATCCACATGCAAGAACATTAGATCTATCATGTAGCTGAAGTCCTTCATGAAGGTGCCCTAATGTTAATGTTTGTTATGAGATCAATATTTCAATATTCTCTGAAAATGGAAGATCGACATGCAATAACAGTAGATCTTTTTATGTCAATCAAGTCATTCGTTATGAAGGTGCCCCAATGTTCCTGTTTATTATGAGATAAGTAATTCAAACAACAATAAATACTGATAAATTTATATCGACAATCACATTTACAATGATAAATTTGTTATTCCTTGAGAAACTATTGTCGACATTTATAAGCAGTAACTACTCGTGGCTCGTTGATTTCGATGTTAAAGCTCCTAACGTCAATTCCTGCACCACAGAAATAGTCGATCAAAAAATTAGTCTTCAGCTCTCTTTTTCTAGAGGTTGCCACAAAAAAAAACAGAGCAACAAACTAGAGCAACTCACCACAAACACAATTTATTTACGAGAGGATGTCATCAAACACTAGTCCAAAAGATACCAGGACAAACACCTAAATGATAGGGAAATAGGAAGGAGAAAGTCCAAGGCAAAATGTTGCAGATCATACCTTAAGCCCTTCATAGGAATGATGACTCAAAGCAACTAACAACATGCGACCTCCTCCCTGTGATCCTTATAACCACTCCAATAACTCCAAACCCCTAGAGAAATAAAAAACCACAATCCCCTGAGATGTTTTGTAGGGCAATCTGATCCCTAAAATATTTTGCGAAATAAATACCTCAAAGATCGTGGAACACAAATCCTATGATGGCGGAAGACAAGCAAAAATCATATGCCTTGCCACAGCCTATTAGAACAATGCCATCGTGAAATTACGAGAGAGAAATCACAAAAATTAGATTCTAATCAAAGGAATGAAAAAGATAATACCTCCACCGTATGCCTCTGCTACGGTTCGTGCTATACCCACTGACCCACATCACCCGCACTTGGCTCATCATCCTCAGACCCATAGAACATCACACCTTGCTCTTTGTTGTCACGAAACAAGAGCCTCGCCCATCGCCGTCAACATCCTCCCATCACCGTCGACATCCTTCAACCTCCATCGTCGTCCGCCCATCGGTCTAAGCCTCGATCCTCCTATCATTACCTCCACTCGCCCTCCTCCCTTTGCTCTCGCATCTGTCGCCGATCTGCACGTTAGGGTTTGATATGAGAAGAGAGATGAACCGTCACATGCTTATATATAATTTTAAATAGAATCTTGTACACAAGGTTTCTTTTGAGAGAGGGGTCTCTCAATAAAAGCGTAAACCCATGGGTGACCATGCTATTTAACCTTGTGTGGACGGATATGCCATCGTCACAGAACTTCGACGCCACATTTTTGACATTACAAACTGTTTTCCTTGTAGTGCTTTTTGCATTATTTATCATTTTCTTATCCATCAAATCTTTTTACATTATTTATCGTTTTCTTATCCATAAAACCAACCGAATAAAAAATAAGAAATAAACTTTACTTATCCTTTATCTCATATTACTTTTCATCGCTCGTCCGAACATACCTTAAAATGTGATATTAATACTTTTTACGAGATACATTGTTTAATGGAGATAAATGGTAATCGTTGGTAGAAGGAGAAAGGATGATAAGATGGGAGACTATTCGATCATTTGAAAGGTTTATGGATGAGATATGTATCTATGTCTGAATAAGTATATTCCAAGTTTAACCTTTAGTATGATTAGTGTGAGTAAAATTATAGGATCGAGGGCGTAAGAACTACATACTCTATTTTCCCATGGCAATGATGACAATCTCATAATTATTTAGGATGCATACATTTATTGTCACTTATAAATTGATCACCAAATCACCAAGCATTAGTAACTTGTAGGAGAGTATTTAATTATCATTTTGTAATACTTAAATTATTTTTCTGGAGGAACAATTGGACAATCCAACTTATTATGGAAAATACTGTCGGGTTGGAAACATGTCTTAGGGGATGATATGCAATATTTATATCGGATCAATTTGACTACAATATTGCAAAAATATATATCCATATATTTATCCAATTCTAAATCAAAGACGCACGTCCTAAATATAAATGAGATTTCGTTATATGTGCATTTCATGGAAGTAAGTCATGGTTGCTAATGTTGAATGACCTTATTGAGTGCATGACTGAAAAAATATTTGCTACTACAAATCCAATCACATGAAATTAGTATTAAGGTCTGAATTGGTTGCTGATTTTATCTATTCCATGAACTTTTTAGAGTCTCCTCGCATTTACTTAGATATAAATAACATTTTTTAAAGAATCATAAAAATAATGGCACATCAAGTTGGCACATTCGCACACCAAAATTGTAATGAAAATTTCTCAACAACTTAAAAAACTTGATTTGTAGCATGAGAAAAACATACTTGAAATAGGACGAGATAGAAGTGATAAAATACTCTTATGATTGAGAGAAAGTGACGTTGATGACATGGTAAGCAAAATACATAATTTTTTATAAGTGTATGTTTAGTTATACATGTGATAATATAAACTAGGTTTCGGAAAGTAAGTGTACATACATAGTAATTTTACATACGTAGTGACCACAATAAATATATAATCTTCTGTCTATATATCTTGTACATGATCTTGCAGACCCCAAAGTTTAGAAAGATCAATGGTTTAATAAAGAGCAAGTAATGAAGTAATGCATCCTAAGATTAAAGGTAACTGGCAATGCTTGATTTTTTAATAAATGTAAAAATAACGAATGAAAAGATAACTTTTACTTAATGTGGTCATATAATAGAGACCGAGAATGTCACGATTGACGAAATTCTAAACGAAGTTTATACGAAAATGTTGTCAAGGTCCACTTTAAACTGGGGAGACATCTTTCTATTGAGATGAAGATGCTGTGAATTATTTTTGTTGCACATATATGTGATATTTCTTTGTAGCTCTTATGTGAAAATTATATCTTCTACATAAACGTGTACTGATATGATGTCCGAGAAGGTCCACTACATCATCCTCCATCATGTTTATTGTAAATATGTTTAGTAGGGACAACTTCAGAATAATTTATAGGAAATTTTTAACTATCTTGCAAAATAATAAATAAAAAGTTAAATGGTTCCTTGTCCAAGTACTTCTTATAGCTAATACATTGTAAATCGAAAACTTTCTCTCGTATGTCTCCATATGAGGTAACATAAATCTCTCCTATGATATATGATACTACCGTTGGACATGCGAGTCCACGGCGAGCCATTATGCAATAAATGTTATTGCACATATCATTCCCTGATCTGAAATGAAGAATAACTAATTTGCATAATAAGTCCCTTAGTACAATTAGGTTTATGTACCATGGCCATCTTGATGATCATATAGCTGGTGATTCAATTATTGAATCATAGAGGCTGGTGCTTGGATGAATATCTAAAGAGTTAGATTGAGGACTCATCGAGTACCGTCAAATGATCATTAAGAGATGATCTCCATCCTGAGTAGGAGATGGCAATCCTTTCTCACATAGGCTGATATCTGACCGACCTCTTGATCCAGGTCCTTGCATGGGAATAGAGATTCTGAGGTGTCAGATTAGTTAGGTCAAAGAGTTGACTTAACGAGATCGAGATAACCAAAGTCCTATGTCGTATACTGTCACGATATAGGCACGCATCCTTTGACCGGAGACAGATGTGTTACTATATGTCTTAGTATGTACATTTGGCAGACCAATATGTTGATGACCTAATCAAGGTCTATACACTGGCGCGCTGGTGTGCATGCAAGGGCATATGAGTAATACGATCTCTCGAAGGGATCATACAGGTTCATTACTGAACCGGAAGACATGAGCTCACTCATGAGATATTGGGAAGAATCAAATTCTATGCACGTTCGTCTCGCTTTGGAAGCTTGACTGAATTTGTAGGTTTGATATATACTTTTGGAAAGTATATGATCAAGACCTAGGTATGATATATGCTTTTAGAAATTATATAATCAATACCAACTCCCAATGATCAAATGAGAAACTTACTAATAAAACCCCGAAGTAGACAGTATAAAGTTGATCTAATACTTCGGGTTTATTCTGAGTCTTCCAGTATGTAGGATGTACAGGTGTTAGGAATACCTAAGGGTGATGTGATCAAAAATGATTGTATAACCATGACGCTTCCATTCCTAGGGAGTGATGAAACGGGTTTGGATTTTAGTGACTTCTCTCAGTAGAGAAGTAATCTGATCTTGGTCCAAATGTTGGATATTGATCTGAATGTGATTCAGATGCAATGAGAAGATTAGATTTACGATCTTGATTTAATCAAGCATCTATGGGAGGCCCGAGATCTGGATTTGAGATGTGATCTCAATATCCAAGTCACTATACGTGGAACAATACAATCGCCCTGTCCTTATCTCCAAGTATCCGCGGAGAAAGCGCATTATCCTTGAAAGAGTTCATGGATAATTTCATTGTTGATATATGTATCCAAGCATCGAGAAAATTGACAATTAAATATGATTTATTTATCATGAATAATATGAATTTGATTCATATTATAAGGAGAGATATCTAAGATAATTAAATGAGATTTAAGTATCATGATATCTAAGATAATTAAATGTGATTTAATTATCAAAAAGATGTGAATAATGTGAATGTGATTCATGTTATTTGGGCACATGAGAAAAGGAGATCCAAGTTGATTAAATGTGATTTAATTAGCATGGATATGAATAATGTGGATAACACTATCCATATTAATCATATATATCATAAATGTGATTTATAATATATTAGAGAGAGCATATTGTGATTTATATGTTAATGTGAATTGGATTTATAGTTTTGGGTTGTGAATAAGATTCACATAATTTCAATGGCATGATTGATATTTTCCATAAGATAATTTGGAATTATTTTTGTGAAAATATGGTCAACAAGAGATGATGATATATATCATGAGATAATGAGATCTCATGATAATTTAAAGAGATAGACCAAGTCCACCAAAGAGGAGTGGACGGCTACAACTCTCCATGAGGAGAAGAGTAGCCCTCCCCTCTTATGGGGATATTGGTTTATTCTCTTCATTATCTTTTCTCTTATCAAAGATGATTTAATTTCAAATTAATTTTGTTGATTTATCAATGAAAATTAATTTATATTAAATCATTAGTTGTTGTGTTTTTACAACAACATCTTAGCCATTGAAAGAAACACAAATCAATCTCATCCATTGATTATGTGTATCATATGAATTGTGATCCATGGACTCCCAAAATCCTATATAAGAAAAGGCATCCATTGCTCTTCAGTAGACAACAGATGATTTATGAATGCTCTCTCTCTCTCTCTTTTCTCTTTACACGCCCACTCTCTCTTTCTCTCATGTGGCCGTCCACCATGGATGCCCTAGAGAGATCCTCCATTGCCGCAGCATCGTCGTTATGTTGCCCGATCGTTTGCTCGTGGATCTCTGTCTACTTTGGCATGCCTTGCTCGTGAAGAAGACGTCGTATCTCGTTTGTCGAGATCAGGAGATCTACGGCTTGGATCATCAACATGGATTGCGAGAAGCACGCGTCTCATCCACGCGCTCGCAAGCATCTCCTCCGTTGGATCGGACTTGAGACAGGAGGTCTCTTTGTTTAGAGACTCGATCGCAACCACGCTTCAAGAGGTAATCCTATTAATTGTTTGTGGTTTAGACGAAACGATCCGAGAAGCGTTCTTGGATCATGTGGTTTCGTCACATGAAAATTTTAAATTCTGCTCCATCGAGCAACTAGTGCGACTAGTCGCTACCGATCGCATTCGATGCGATCATCACACTTCCTTGATGCGCTTGAGGATTTTTCTCATATCCTTCAAAGTGGTATCAGAGCCAGGTTGTCGAAGGTTTTGGATTAGATCCATGAACCTATGAAGATTCGGGCTCGTTTGGGTTCGTGAAGATTTTAGCATTTCAATTTTCTCAGCACTGTCTTGTGATAAAATTTAGACCCTGTTTAAAATATTTAAACACGAAAATTTAAATTGGATAATGATCCCCATTAATTAAGAAAATAGTAAGATTTGAGTTTGGGTAATTTGGATTCCGTTTTCTGAAGATATGATCGTTTTATTGACCATATGCCCACTATTTCGGGGATGGCTATTAGAGGCGTAATTAAGATGTTAATTATGATTTTAAAACGCCTGAAAATGCGTGTTTATCAATGATTTCGTTTTTAAATCAAGTTATTAATCTCTGGAAATTGATTTTGCTTAATTCGGATTTTAAAATGAATGAGATATGCTATTTTTAGTTAGTGAGGGTCACTGCTGGAAATTGCATCATTATCCAAAACCTTGTGATTGTCATTTAAGAAAATTGCGAAATTAATAGTTAATTTCCTGGAATAATTGTGGATAATATTTGAGAAATATTAGAACAATAATTATTCCCTTAAATGACATTGCCTCAACCAATAAATGATTAGATTAGATCTTGATCACTAATTGGTTGCTTGATACACTTTCAACAAACTTGTTACTTGAATAGGTTTTGGAAATTTGTCTAGCAAATTTCCTTATAATCAAAATGATTTTGATTATTACTATATGGTACATTTTCGATTGAAAGACCGATGATCATCTCAAGTACAAAGTGATTGACTCGGTATTGTTTTTTCCCGAGGTAGATATGGTGTCTAGTCGGGGAGCGTTGGGGTAGCGGGTCGCACTGGTTGCGGTCTGTCCCACTTCCGTCGGTACTGGCCATGACAGCGGGTAGGGAACGAATGATGCCTGAGAGATCATGATGTATTTTTTTAACTATTAAAATTAAAAATAATACGTATTTGAGATAATACCATAATTCAAGTAACAACTAAGAATGCTTGTTGGATATTAATTGGATCATTAATTTAATATGATTAGATTAATTGGAATCCAATTAAAACTAAAACACTCTATTATGAATAGAGATGTTATTTCCCTAGGAAGAATTAATCGTAATGAATATGATTCATAATGATTAATTGGAATTTGAATGTGATATGGATGATCACATAAGTGACATCCATGGTCTCATGTCAAGGCGAAGGGTTCCGTCGCCAGATATTGTATGTAGGAGATGCCTGTCCGAAGTGACAGCTCCTAACAATCCATTTGGATCGGGCTCTTCGCTTCTCTAAAGTGTAAGGCCGTTTACGTAGTAACCCCAATATCGAGTCCTCATATTATTGGGGTGATATTGGATTGTGTATAGCGAGTATTAAGCCTGTTGACGATTGGTTCAATTAATGGTGGGTCAACATCACCTTAGGGGTTGTGGGTCCGGGTGTTAAAGACCAAATTGGGAGATGCAAGTTGGACTTGCAAGGCGGAATGTGTTCCCGCTTCTTTTTATCCGAGTTACAAGTTCTCATATTATTGGGATGTAACAAAGATAAGGAAAGAGATCTCAGATCTTGATTGAGATATAATGGTAAGTATATCTCTTACATTGAAAGTGATTAAAGGAATGAACTTTCAGTGTTGACAAGGCAAGACAACTTTGATATAAAAATTCCTAAATCAAAGTAAAATATGTATGTATATATATACACTTATGCAAATTTCTTATTTCAGATAATCTTTCATTAAGCTCACTCAATGTTAGACTCAATAATAACCAGTAAAATATCATGGATTGGACTCATTATCAAGATATTGTACTTGCAGTTGGACACATAATGTATGTGGTTGCAACGTGCAAGTTTCCTCATAATAATGAGGAATGACAATTAAATAAACGATAGATCTACAACCCTAGGGTTTGTATGTCTCTGTAGTCTTGATATCATCAAATGTACTTTGGAATTGACATGTTGATGTTGATCGTAATTATCAATTAATCCTTATAAAAATCTATGAAGATATTCCGGCATACATATGTGCTCTTGACATTTATCATGAATGACATGGTTCACTGCATCATGCAGAATGATAGATCTATAAGAGATGATGTATTCAAAATGTTTGGATACCTGCCTAAACCAATGTTTTAAGAATTTAGATGGATGTAGATACGATGAATGACATCATTCTACTGTCTATACTCTAGTCATTCATAAAGCTTCACAATATTCATATTGTATGAATTTAATGAAGCATATATAAATGTTGAAATGCTCTTACATTGAATTTTTTTTTGAATTCAACATAAGAGATCCTTTATCTTAAGCAATGGTTGTTTATAGATGAAGGGAGCGCAGTGGAAGCATGGGTCGGACCCGAGTAAGAAGGAAAGTCAAAGAGTTGACCTACTTCTGTGACTTCCATATGACATCCAAAGAGTTGGATGAATGCATATACTGCAATAAGTTGATGTGTTGATAGTATGACTATCAAGTCTGTCTAGAATCCTTAGAGAAGGAATCAGATAGTGCATCATAATAAACTATATCTGCATTTGATCATTGAAATTGACTTGCTTATTTGATAAGATAAAGTCTAATAATTGTATCTCAATCTTCTAACAACACTTGCAATGTGTTGCACATGTTTTAGAAGACTGGAGAATTTGATCTTTAGGTTTAATAAGTCATCTACATGGATTTGATGCAATTGTTGCAACGATCTCTATTGGATAGATGGACTTCATATTTTCAGTGGGAGAGCCCTTTGTCTTAGAGAATGTCTCTATGATCTAGATACAATAATACACTCATAGTTTATTTCTAAATGTTGGAAATAAACATGAATTCTGGAATAAACCTATCATAAAGAGTTATGATGGATATATTTCAGATAGTAATCTGGCATCTGGTGGACTCTACTAAATTAGAAATTTAATGAATGGTTCATTAAGATTTCTAAAACTAAAAATTAAACCTTTAAAAGATCATTAGTAGGATGAAGATCATTTGACAATGATCTGTCATCAAGTTTTGGACATATGTCTGTTGATGAGATCAATGGACTAGTGTTAAGCGTCCCGAGCGAGCGAGGTAAAGGTATCAAATAGGTCGTTGCGACCTCTAACACTCGGGGTCACTCAATCAAGAAAAATAACCACTCAAAATAGATCAAATCACTCAAAACAAAGAAGAGCGGTCTAGCTATGGATTAACCTGGTATAGCTCCCAGGGTCGAACACAAGGAGCACGGATTGGCCTAGGACCTACGAAGTAGTAAAAAGAAAATAAAATAAAAGAAAGGTGTTTTTTTAGTGGTTTTTAATAATTTTTATATTTTTTTTGGATTTTTAAAGATAAAGAAAATAAAAGGAAACAAATATCAACACACTTAGGCAAATTATTTAACACACCAAAAATAAAGCAAAAATTCAAGAAAAATTGTTTTTATGTTTTTAGGTTTTTAAGTGTTTTTGGTGAATTTTTGATATTTTTCTAATGGGTAAATTATTTTCTACAAATCAAACAGTGCTAAAAATGTTGGGTATTGTCCAGCAAGGCCTAAAACTCAAAAATAAAATATTTAAGAGTCTCAACAGGCCTTGGAGGTAATTTTCCTGTAATCTAGAAAGGATAAGGAAAATTTAGGCACCCTAATTATTGTTTTTGGATTTTTAAATTATTTATTATAATTTTTATGAGTTTTTAGGGGTTTTTCAATTTTTAGGGTTTTTAAGAGATGAAAAATAGCCAAAATTGGCTAGAAAATCAAACAACAAGCAAGAAACAGTAGCTAATTTTTTTAGAATTTTTGGAGGTGCTTTTATATTTTTTTGGTATTTTTATATCTAGACAGTAGCTAAAAAGGAGGTTTTTGAATTTTTAAAAATACTAAATCAAATCAAAAATGTCCTCAAAAATTCTCAAAAATCCAACAACATGGCAGGAGCCATGTGTCAAATTTTCATCGAATTTGGAGGTGGTTTGATATTTATTCAAAAATCAAAGAGGGGGCACTGTGCACAGGGACGTAAGTGCAAATACCCAAAGCTCTGGGGGCCAAGGTGCAAAAATCCCAGCAAGTCACGTGCGTGGCGCGTGCCTGGGGCACTCAGGGGCCTTTTGGTAAGAAAAACCAAGTTCCAGGGGCTTTTGATAACTCGTACCAAAAACCCAGGGACTCGGTTGCAATTTACCCACTAATACACGCACATGTAGAAATAAAAATGCTCACAGGGGCACAACTGCAAATACCAGAAAATATTTCTTCATTCAATAACAACCCAGAACTACAGGATTAAAGATGTAAAAAGCCCAACTCAGCACGTGGCGAAGCACGTGGTCTCATACACACGGGGGCATACATGCAAATAAAACTAAGCACAGGGTCCACAATGCAATTTGCCCTACGTAAATAAAAGTTCTAAAATATTTACAGGACTAGAAATAAAAAGACAAACTAAGAGGGGGCCCTAAGTAATTTACCCTTTTATTAATGTCGAGGGGCGGATGCGCGACGCGTGGCGGATCGAACGGCTGGACTGACGCGCCACACACCAAAGGAGAACCTCGACGCGATCCGACGGCTGGAGGAGCGCCACGTAGATGATCCAACGGTAGAGATGAGTGGCGCCTTTGACCTTAATAAGCTTGGCCTGATCGAACGGTGGAGGGTCCTCCACGTGGAGATCGGACGGTCCTCGTGCGTGGTGGCCGAACCCTCGGTGAATCAACGGTTGGGATCACACCGCGGCTGATCTGACGCTATCTGCAGCTCCGCGAATAAACGGTCGAGATCTGATCTGGAGCTCTACGGCTGATCTGATGGTCGGAGAGGATGGTGGAAGAACTGGCGGCCGGCGAGCTTCGCCGGCCCTCTGTGTGCACGGTAGTCCTCGTCGACCTCTCCTAAGGTGCGGAGAAGCTTCCCCGTGAAGCTCCGCACCCGATGCAACGCTCCGAAGGAAGAGAGGAGCTCAGGAGAGCTCCGGCGACGTCAAGGGGCGGGAGCTACTGTGCTCTGAAGCTCCGACCTCCAGATGAGGTCGATTCGCCTTGAGACCTGCACAGAAGAGAAGCTGGGTCGAGGGCAAAGTGCCTCGACCCGTCAGAGCGGGCGGAAGGTGGCTGGTGGTGTGAGGCGATGGCTCTCCGGCGAGCGGCGGAGGGGTGAGAGCCGAGACCTTGCTCCTGGGCGAGACAAGGGGTGTGAAGGGGCGGAGCAGGTGGAGAGAAGGCTGGCGGAGGTGATGGCGGTGTCGGATGATCGGATGGGTAGACGGATACGGCAGATGGCAGCGGCGGAGCTAAAACTACTGAAATGAGAAAAATCGACAACTACGCTAATCTATGGCCTAACTAAGCTACCTGATGGCTGCTGTCGACTGGGCTGGAGCCAAGGAGGCTCCCGGTCGTTGCCTCAAGGGGTCGTCGAGCTCCCCGAGGCTCAGGCGCGCTCGCGGCGGCGCACGGCGGAGTCAACCACCGGATCAGTGATTTCCGGCTGCCCAGGCCTCGCTTCCACTCCAAATCACTCGCCTGTCACTCGGGTGGTCTGGAGGAGCTCACAGGCGCCGAGGGGAAGATCAAAGATGGCGTGAATAGGTCGCCGGTGACGACACTAAATAGTGTGGACGATCCGAGAAGATGATGATCGGGCGAGGTGCTCGGACCTCGGATCTAGCAAACCCACCCCGGGCGAGGGTCGTGGATGTCTAGCGTGCAATCGGAGCCCGGGGTTAGCGGTAATGGCGGTCGGGTCGAGCGGGAGAAAAATCGAGAAATCGGGTCGGGCGCAACATACCCGGCTCTGGTGGTCCTGGGGGAGGTGTTGACCGGGGGTCAACAATCCCCCGTGGACCAATCAGAGCCCGCCAAGGCTTGGATTTTTATTTGATTTTTTTGGGTCATTAAATGACCGAATTTTCAAAAACTTAAAACACAAAATATTTTTATTTTATTTTTTTCTATTTTTTTGTGATTTTTAATTAATTTTTGGAAATAAAAATAAGGTATTTACATAGTAGCTGTACATAGGTATATATACACTATATTGATTTTTGATTTTTGATTTTTAATTAGTTATTTTTATATATTTTTATTCCTATTTTATATTTTATTTATTTATAGAATAAAATGAGGAATAAAATATTATTTTTATTTTATTTTTATTATTTATGTACATAGGTAAAATAATTATTTATGTACAATTATATACATGGTATATGTACAAGATATTTTTGTATTTTTAATTTTGTAATTTTTATTTGATTTTTGTTTTAATTCTTTTTATTTATTTTATGTACAATATATACATAGAATATTTACAAAAAGTTTTAGCAATAAATAAATTTATTTACAAGGTGAAATAACTAAGGGATGATGGTCTATGTACAAGGTGAAGGATTCTTTTTGGATTTTTGATTTTTATCTTTTTGTTTTGTTTTTATGCTTCATAAATATACACAAAATATGTACAAATATTTACAATATATTTTTGGATGAGGAAAATATTTAATTTATTTATTTACAAATATATACATGTGTGAGCCCCTCTCTCCCTCTACTTGGCTTTTATGCGGTCAGGCCCATGCTGAGCCCTCCCTTGGGTTAGGTTGCTCAATATTTATTCTAAATATTTCCCTCTTTTTCTTTTTCATCTTTATTCTTTTATTTTTGCACAAAAACATGCTAATTATCTATATTTACAAAAATGCATGCTTTTGCTAACTTTTCCTATTTACACATATCTACATGCATTTGCATAGGTTTTTGTAGCTAAAATATAAGAATAAAGAGTGATGAATGGGTATTCATCACCCCCCTATACTATACTTTGCTAGTCCCTTAGCAAACACTTATTTGAAAAAGAAGTGAAAAAGAAAGAAAAAGAAAAAGAAAAAGAGAATGTACATGGATCAAGGTTGATTATTAAACTTGCCTTTATTAAATTGAGGTATGGAGCTCAATCAGATCTCTGGATTATTGATGTGTCGGAACCTTATTTAGACTTAAGCTTAAAACCTAACAGCCTCTAAGTTCCACTATTCTATAACCAAGACTCCTCAATGCTCCAGATCAGAACAAGTCATCAATCACAAACCCTGAAGACCATGAATCTTTTCTTGTCCTGTGAGTGTGAGGTCTAAGCTCTCCACCTCAGAAATGGCAACTTGACAACCCTCCCTAACAAGGTAACTCTATGACCTCAATCTGGCCACTCTTTCCTCGAGGAGCGGGGTATTCCCTTCTAAGTTCAAGTACAACCGGCTCAAGAAGAGGGGGAAGAAGAGAATGGGTCAAGGCCAGTGTAGCCAAGTACCCTTGGGAGCTTGACCAGTGTAGCCAAGTCTCCCTGCTGCAAGCTACAACAGGTGGATCATGAAACCAAGCTTTGCTTATTGCACTTATATACATACTCCGGTGGGATTATCATTTTCTCTCAGACCCACCACTTTTTTGGAGTTCTTTTCTTTTTTTTCACATTTTTTTTTCGAGTGCAACTATACAACATGTACATGTGCAGCATATATACAAGGAGTTTTTCCTCTTGAGCCAGTAGACTATCCCTCTTTTGAAGCTTTATTGCAACCCACAACTCCCGTCGTTAGACCTCATGGCAACCAGACCAAGTTGAGACGCACTTCCTTCACTAAATGAAGAAGAGAGGTTCCGCCTAGAAGTACTACCCTCATATGCTACCCCAAGCCAAGGAAGACTGCCTCCTCACCACCTCATCCGTAGAGAGCTCGGTGCATAGTGCGGTTGTCCAAGTAAAGCCATAATCTATATGAGTCATGTGTTGTTGTTAAGTGCTCTATTTAGGCTCATTGAGATGACATGTGATCATAGCCTAGTGGACTCAAAGAATTAAGTCACCATGGACCTGAAAAGCCTTAAACCTAAGCCCTATAAGGTTCCTCTTAGAAGTTAGGTGGATTAAGATCTTAATCAAGCTCCATTTCTCAATTTGATTCCCGGCTTAGTTTAAATGTCAACTATCATCCAGAAAAACTATATACAAATGTACAAAAAGATGCATATTTACACACTATTTTACAATCATGCAGAATTTTTGAAAAATGTTTTGAAATCATGAATGATGATGCATGAAGTGCAAGTTTTGCAAAAAGATATTTACACACATTTACACAAGATTTTTGCAAACTTTTGATTTTTCAAAACATTTTGGAAAAATTTTGTACTATATACATAATTTTGATACAGAAAATATTTACACAAGCTTTACACAAAAGATTTTTGAAATCATTTTTACAAAAATAATTTGTACACTAGCTATGTATGTGCAAATAAAAGAAGATTATGTACATGAAAATTTTTTTAATTTTGTGGTTTTTAGCCATTTTTATTTATTAACACACTCACACAAAGTACGAGTTATGGCTAAAGTATATATGAAATATATACACACCCCCCTATACTTAGCTCGAACGATGTCCTCAGAGTCAAGAGCGATGAAGAAGACATAACTCGTGCTATGTATAGGGAAGTGAAAAGAAAGGCTATACAAAAGGAGAATAAAAAGTCAAAAGGGACTCGGGTCTTCCCCCTATACTTAGGATCAAGTAATCCTAAGTATAGCAGGCTGTACACGAAGGGAAAACCGAGTGGAGAATGTACAGGGTCCATCCCCCCTATACTTAGGGTAAGATATCCCTAAGTATAGGTAGCAAAACAGGGGTAGCAAGACATGAAGGAAATGACGAATATATACAAGAAGGAGGACATCACTCCCCCTATACTTAAGGTGAAGAACCTTAAGTATAGGCAACAACAGGAGTGATGGAACAGAACGAAGAACAACCCGGTGTTTTCACCCCCCTATACTTAGGATGAGGAATATCCTAAGTATAGCAAAGATAATCCTAAGCGAGACCTGGGGTGAAAACAAGAACGGAAGAAAGAAGGATCAAAGTAAGACGAAACACGTATATACAAAAGAGTACAATGTTGAGGTGCCTCTCAACAAGCGCTAGATTTTACGCCCCTAGCTGGGCGCAAAGGCTAGGATAATGCAGTATCAAGGTTCAGGACGGCATCGGTAAGGCGAATGCCGTACTGTCGTCGCAGTCTCGGTGGGAGAACAACGACGAACTCAACAGTGTAAAGTAAGACACCCAGGTATGCAATCAAGTGGGTGTCTGCTACCGGCCAAGGATATGGAAATAAGTGATCGGGATCCGGTAGCACAAAGGAAATCATCGGCTCTGGTTCAGACTGGAGTGGAAGTGTGGAGCCGAAGAAATCAAACGTGGAGAAGGATGGATCAGTAATAGAATCCTCCACGTCAATCAGTGTCTCGAGCAGGTATGAAAAATCAAGATCAGGAGACTCTATAAGAAGACTGATATTCGATGAATGAAATAGGATCAGATCAGGTAAATCATCGAATATCTCCAGGATGGGCTCATCCTCGCGAGGGTCGTCGAGGTGAGAAGAATCAGAATCAGAATGATCTAAAGACTCGGTTTCGTGTTCCGCCAGATCGGAGACACTCTCAGTAGGTGAAACCGAGTACTCATCGAGTGCGGCATCCTCCCGCAGATAACCCTCGGGGAGAGATGCAGGATCAGAAGTGAGAAGAAGAGGATCAGGATCTAGATGGGCATCTGCGCTGCTATCAAGTGTCCACTCAGTGCACTAGGCTGCATCATCATCTGAAGTGTAAGTCTCGGCAATCTGGAAGCAGGAGAAGGAACTCGTCAACATCGCGGAAGTTGGCAAAGTGTCTGCAGCTGATCCTCGCTCTGCGGCTATGCTGGCTGTCAACTGGTCCTCAGGAAGTGTATTTCTCTCAACAAAGTGGAGGACAAAAGGCTCGAGGACGGGACTCTCTATGTCTGTACTCTCAAAGTGTTGTCCCTCCTCAAGCTGTGGCTGCTGGGCTGAGTCCTGGTGACTGTCTGCATCCAAGAAGTGTCTCTACAGAAAGGAGACTGACTCCTCCGGGACTGGAAGCTGAAGTGTCTGAATCAATGGCTGCGAAAACTGGGGCTCCTCCGGCTCCTGGAGTATCAGAAGATCTGATATCCAAGACTCGTCAACAGGGAACTCTGGGGCTGACTCGAACTCCAACTGGAAGGCCAACGGGAACTCAAGTAGACTATGGGTCTGATCCTCTGCTATCGCGGTCATCTCCTCTGTCAATGGTGCGTCATCATCCAAGTCCTTGGGCTGGTGTGTAGAAGCTGAATCACCATGTAAAGTGACACACCGCACTGGTACAACATCGTCCACATGTGTTGTCCCGGCCATGGTATCTCGCGAAGAAGATCTCTGTGACAGTAACCTCGAGATGGTATCCAGGAAGTGAATGTCGGAACTGCGGTGTGAACCGCCACATGTGGTAATCACCAGTGCTATCTGCTCTGCGGTCATTCCCCGCATCGAGATCTCTATCAAGTCTGTAAGTGGAAGTCCGTGCTCAGGGAATCTCCTCAAGAGGTCAAGAAACCTCGGCCATGCCTCGTGCAATGGCTCCAGGGGGTCAACTGAAAAGTCCATGATCAAAGACCGCATAAACTCTGCTCTGCGTGGAGGGAAGTATCTCTGTAGAAACTCTCGGCGTAGCTCTCCCCATGTCTCGAATGTCCTCCCCAATCGTCGGTGCCATCTCATGGCTCTGTCGTGAAGCGTGAATGGGAAGGTCCTGCTCATCAGCTCCTCTGCAGTGACGTCTGAATATTTCTGTGCTCTACAAAACTCCTCGAAAGCTGACAGGTGCAGATAAGGCTCCTCGTGCGCCTCTCCTGAAAATGTCGGCAGTCGCTGAACGTAATCCAAATCCAAGACGAATGGACCTAGTGTAGAAGCTGACTGAGCTCCATGTGCTATCTGCTCCTCCATCCCTCTGGAATAGGATATGTCTGCTAATCTCCACTGCTCTCTCTGGTCACCAACGGAGTGCGCTCTCAACTCAGCAACAGCATCGTCCGGGTCTCGCATCTGCTCGAACTGGTATCCTCGGACGTCTAGCACAGCATGCCCAGAGTGATGAGATGAAAGGGAGGGAGGGAGCGGGAGGTTGGTCGGAGATCCGATCTCCCTAGAAGGTGGACTGGAGTGATGGTCAGAGGACGGAGAAGAAGCCGTAAGAGTCGGCTCAAAGTGAGGGGGGTCCATCATCCAGGGGTAAAGGAGAAGAGAAATGAAGGGAGGTGAGGGAGGGGAACAAGATAGAAGGGATCTGGCAATCAAACAAGATGAACAAGCAAACCCCCAATTCACCTACGCACCCAGAGCTGAAGACCGAAGGGATCGGTCAATTATCTTGTCAATTTTATTTTAGGTGATCATCCAGTCTATCAGAGCGATTACGTGAGGTAAATAGGTGTCCAAATCTCTCTCAACCGACTGTCCCGTACTGAAAGCCGGTAATCAGTCAAGAAAAGATCGGAGGCTCTATCCTAATGTGCGGATCACTCTCTCGCTCATCCAAACCAGACAAGGAGGGGGTTACTCTCCCCAAGACAGATTTTCAGTGAAGTGTCTTTTAGGTCAAGTATGATTAGCAGTCCCGATTTTATTGTTTTTGTTTTTAGATATTTTTCAATAAAAAGAAACGCCTAACGAATTTTTCGGTTCTCCTGATTATTAAGTCCAAAACAGGGGGGGAAGTCGAAAAAGCCGATGCACGAGAAATCAATGATGCATGCAAAGTCAGAAAAGCGTACCTGCCTCCAGCTCTCTACATGCAAAGTGATCCGCGCATAAAATAAAGATAGAAATGTAAACTAAGCTATATGATGCAACGGTGAAAGCCGAGTCCTAAACGAGCAACTTCTAGCGAAGAACCGTCTAACCGGTCACCGACCTCCAAGCCAAAGAGTCCGGTCTTGGCCCGTCCCTCCCCTGCCCGACAAATCGGGGGTAGGAGTGCGCTTTACAGGACGGGCTCTCGGCGCGTAGGCTAAGGAGGCTAGCGAGTTGGTTATTTTTATTATTTATTTTAAGTAGGTCCAATTACGTTCTATAGGAACAGATAAGCCTTAAGGTGTTTGGATCCTACTCAGCTACGGCACAATCACCACAAAGTCCTAAATCTAGGGGCTCGAGCAAAAACCGCGAAAAATCCGGAAAATGACAGTAAGAAAGGAAAAGAAAAGCCGCGTAAAAAGCCGCGAAAAACCGAGGGGTCCTAATGGGTCCCCCGAGTACGCCGGTGCTCGGCGAAACAGACCCGCTACGGTCTAAGTGTTTAAGAGTCTCAGAAAGGCATGTCCCTGTATTATTACAATTAAGAATGAATAAATGAAATAAAAACTATCCTACTGCCTCACCCACTCAACTCTCTCTCTCTCGCTCTCTCCTGCGGCTTCGTAGAGAAGGAAGCCGCCTCCGAACCCCGCGGCTGCACCGGCTCCTCGAAAGTAGCCTCCGCGGTCCTCGGGCCCTCGCAAGAAACAGAGAAGAGAGTGGTCAGACCAATAAAATAATCAAATAAAAGAGAAAAATAACAGAAAATGCAAGTGAGGGTATATGTGCAGAAATGGAAACAAAATAATCACACAAAAGAACTCAAAAATAAAAATAAAAGAAAATCAAAAGAAAACAAAAATAAAACAAAAAGAAACTAAACACAAAAGCCGTGAAAAGCCGCGAGCTCCGGAGAGCCGCGAAAAGCCGCGAAAATAAAAACGAAAATAAAAACAAAAATACTACTAAGCCGTGCTCCCCGGCAACGGCGCCATTCTGATGTCACCAAAAAGCCCTCAAGACCCGGGTGAAGGTAATGAAGCAAGGGTCGTTGCGACCCGGATCTCAGAGGATAGGTGTATCAAGAAAAATAACCACTCAGAATAGATCAAATCACTCAAAACAAAGAAGAGCGGTCTAGCTATGGATTAACCTGGTATAGCTCCCAGGGTCGAACACAAGGAGCACGGATTGGCCTAGGGCCTACGAAGTAGTAAAAAGAAAATAAAATAAAAGAAAAGTGTTTTTTAGTGGTTTTTAATAATTTTTATATTTTTTTTGGATTTTTAAAAGATAAAGAAAATAAAAGGAAACAAATATCAACACACTTAGGCAAATTATTTAACACACCAAAAATAAAGCAAAAATTCAAGAAAAATTGTTTTTATGTTTTTTAGGTTTTTAAGTGTTTTTGGTGAATTTTTGATATTTTTCTAATGGGTAAATTATTTTCTACAAATCAAACAGTGCTAAAAATGCTGGATACTGTCCAGCAAGGCCTAAAACTCAAAAATAAAATATTTAAGAGTCTCAACAGGCCTTGGAGGTAATTTTCCTGTAATCCAGAAAGGATAAGGAAAATTTAGGCACCCTAATTATTGTTTTTGGATTTTTAAATTATTTATTATAATTTTTATGAGTTTTTAGGGGTTTTTCAATTTTTAGGGTTTTTAAGAGATGAAAAATAACCAAAATTGGCTAGAAAATCAAACAACAAGCAAGAAACAGTAGCTAATTTTTTTAGAATTTTTGGAGGTGCTTTTATATTTTTTTGGTATTTTTATATCTAGACAGTAGCTAAAAAGGAGGTTTTTGAATTTTTAAAAATACTAAATCAAATCAAAAATGTCCTCAAAAATTCTCAAAAATCCAACAACATGGCAGGAGCCATGTGTCAAATTTTCATCGAATTTGGAGGTGGTTTGATATTTATTCAAAAATCAAAGAGGGGGCACTGTGCACAGGGACGTAAGTGCAAATACCCAAAGCTCTGGGGGCCAAGGTGCAAAAATCCCAGCAAGTCACGCGCGTGGCGCGTGCCTGGGGCACTCAGGGGCCTTTTGGTAAGAAAAACCAAGTTCCAGGGGCTTTTGATAACTCGTACCAAAAACCCAGGGACTCGGTTGCAATTTACCCACTAATACACGCACATGTAGAAATAAAAATGCTCACAGGGGCACAACTGCAAATACCAAAAAATATTTCTTCATTCAATAACAACCCAGAACTACAGGATTAAAGATGTAAAAAGCCCAACTCAGCACGTGGCGAAGCACGTGGTCTCATACACACGGGGGCATACATGCAAATAAAACTAAGCACAGGGTCCACAATGCAATTTGCCCTACGTAAATAAAAGTTCTAAAATATTTACAGGACTAGAAATAAAAAGACAAACTAAGAGGGGGCCCTAAGTAATTTACCCTTTTATTAATGTCGAGGGGCGGATGCGCGACGCGTGGCGTATAGAACGGCTGGACTGACGCGCCGCACACCAAAGGAGAACCTCGACGCGATCCGACGGCTGGAGGAGCGCCACGTAGATGATCCAACGGTGGAGATGAGTGGCACCTTTGACCTTAATAAGCTTGGCCTGATCGAACGGTGGAGGGTGCTCCACGTGGAGATCGGACGGTCCTCGTGCGTGGTGGCCGAACCCTCGGTGAATCAACGGTTGGGATCACACCGCGACTGATCTGACGCTATCTGCAGCTCCACGAATAAACGGTCGAGATCTGATCTGGAGCTCTACGGCTGATCTGACGGTCGGAGAGGATGGTGGAAGAACTGGCGGCCGGCGAGCTTCGCCGGCCCTCTGTGTGCACGGTAGTCCTCGTCGACCTCTCCTAAGGTGCGGAGAAGCTTCCTCGTGAAGCTCCGCACCCGATGCAACGCTCCGAAGGAAGAGAGGAGCTCAGGAGAGCTCCGGCGACGTCAAGGGGCGGGAGCTACTGTGCTCTGAAGCTCCGACCTCCAGATGAGGTCGATTCGCCTTGAGACCTGCACAGAAGAGAAGCTGGGTCGAGGGCAAAGTGCCTCGACCCGTCAGAGCGGGCGGAAGGTGGCTGGTGGTGCGAGGCGATGGCTCTCCGGCGAGCGGCGGAGGGGTGAGAGCCGAGACCTTGCTCCTGGGCGAGACAAGGGGTGTGAAGGGGCGGAGCAGGTGGAGAGAAGGCTGGCGGAGGTGATGGCGGTGTCGGATGATCGGATGGGTAGACGGATACGGCAGATGGCAGCGGCGGAGCTAAAACTACTGAAATGCGAAAAATCGACAACTACGCTAATCTATGGCCTAACTAAGCTACCTGATGGCTGCTGTCGACTGGGCTGGAGCCAAGGAGGCTCCCGGTCGTTGCCTCAAGGGGTCGTCGAGCTCCCCGAGGCTCAGGCGTGCTCGCGGCGGCGCACGGCGGAGTCAACCACTGGATCAGTGATTTCCGGCTGCCCAGGCCTCGCTTCCACTCCAAATCACTCGCCTGTCACTCGGGTGGTCTGGAGGAGCTCACAGGCGCCGAGGGGAAGATCAAAGATGGCGTGAATAGGTCGCCGGTGACGACACTAAATAGTGTGGACGATCCGAGAAGATGATGATCGGGCGAGGTGCTCGGACCTCGGATCTAGCAAACCCACCCCGGGCGAGGGTCGTGGATGTCCAGCGTGCAATCGGAGCCCGGGGTTAGCGGTATGGCGGTCGGGTCGAGCGGGAGAAAAATCGAGAAATCGGGTCGGGCGCAACATACCCGGCTCTGGTGGTCCTGGGGGAGGTGTTGACCGGGGGTCAACAATCCCCCGTGGACCAATCAGAGCCCGCCAAGGCTTGGATTTTTATTTGATTTTTTTGGGTCATTAAATGACCGAATTTTTAAAAACTTAAAACACAAAATATTTTTATTTTATTTTTTTCTATTTTTTGTGATTTTTAATTAATTTTTGGAAATAAAAATAAGGTATTTACATAGTAGTTGTACATAGGTATATATACACTATATTGATTTTTGATTTTTGATTTTTAATTAGTTATTTTTATATATTTTTATTCCTATTTTATATTTTATTTATTTATAGAATAAAATGAGGAATAAAATACTATTTTTATTTTATTTTTATTATTTATGTACATAGGTAAAATAATTATTTATGTACAATTATATACATGGTATATGTACAAGATATTTTTGTATTTTTAATTTTGTAATTTTTATTTGATTTTTGTTTTAATTCTTTTTATTTATTTTATGTACAATATATACATAGAATATTTACAAAAAGTTTTAGCAATAAATAAATTTATTTACAAGGTGAAATAACTAAGGGATGATGGTCTATGTACAAGGTGAAGGATTCTTTTTGGATTTTTGATTTTTATCTTTTTGTTTTGTTTTTATGCTTCATAAATATACACAAAATATGTACAAATATTTACAATATATTTTTGGATGAGGAAAATATTTAATTTATTTATTTACAAATATATACATGTGTGAGCCCCTCTCTCCCTCTACTTGGCTTTTATGCGGTCAGGCCCATGCTGAGCCCTCCCTTGGGTTAGGTTGCTCAATATTTATTCTAAATATTTCCCTCTTTTTCTTTTTCATCTTTATTCTTTTATTTTTGCACAAAAACATGCTAATTATCTATATTTACAAAAATGCATGCTTTTGCTAACTTTTCCTATTTACACATATCTACATGCATTTGCATAGGTTTTTGTAGCTAAAATATAAGAATAAAGAGTGATGAATGGGTATTCATCAACTAGTAATATATGAAACTTTAGAATGTCTAAAATTTCAAATCTTACATACTTATGAATATAGTAATCAAAGTAAAATGTCCAATACACCCTTCTCTGGGAATGGTGTTAGATGTCGAGGTATTCAAGATCTCATACATATTGATGTATGTGGATCATCTATATCATAATAAACATTATGGATATGTAATATCTATTGATGAGTATGTATGATATGAGATTTCTTCTCTTCACCTAAGAAACCTTTGAAATGTTCAAAGATTTCATAATTTTGGTTTGGAACCAAAGTCTGAAGGAAGATGAAAATGAATTTGATCTACTCTAGGTAATCAGTACCTTTTAGATGAATTCATGGTATACCTTATAGAGAAAGAAATATCATTTCTATCTCAATCCTCCTAACACACCTAAACTCAATAGAGTTGTAGGGAGATACAATTGGATCATGTGTGACATGATTTGATCAATGATTAATATTAGCATAATTACGTCTTAGTTTCTAAGGTATATATGTAGTAGAGACTACAATATATATCCTTATAAAGTTCCATGCTGGTAAACTGGAATCTAGCACTAGAGAGTGCTACTTCATTAGGAAAATAAAGGATGGTATTGGATGCCTACTTTATGACCTTGAGATTCTTAAAATATCTCATCTCTAAGTATGTGATTCTTAGAGGACGACTCTCTTGAGAATCAAGATGAAAATGAAGTAAAGGAACTCATTTAATCTTGAGATGATAATGAGACTCCTGAAATCGGAAACTAAAAGGATAATTAAAGATGAAACACTAATACCTCTTCAAATAAGTTTGAGGATGTATTCCATATGTCAGTTAAGTCTGACAATGATCGGGCTTCATGTGATGAAGCTCCTGAGGATCATGACATGGAAAGATGGATGTTAGCAGTAAAGGTCTAAGGCAGACTTCATATACAAGTGTTGTATATGGACCCTTGAGGATCCACCTATAAGGGTTGGACCCATTAAGGTGTAAATGGGTCTTCAAGAGAAAGAGGGAACCTGATGAGAAGGTAGAGACCTTCAAAGCTCGTAGCCATGAGCTACACACCGGAAGAGAAGACATTGTTTGTGATGATACTTTCTCTTCAGTAACCATGCTTAAACTCATCGGATTATTGCTAACTGTAGCTACACAACTTGGCTTTGACATCTTCGAGATGAAAGTCAAGATTGCACTCCTCTATGAATGCCTCTCTGAGGATATTCACATGAAGTAGCCCCAGGGCTTCATGATTGGGGAAAGAAAGATGTACAAGCTAAAGAAATCCATCTATGGACTCAAATAAGCTTTGTAGTTGAAACATAAGATTTGATGAAATTATAAATGTTGTGATTTCAGATAGAATCTTGATGAACCATGTGACGCTTAGTGGGAGTGCCATTGTGTTCATCATGCTAAATGTAGATTTTATCCTAATCATTTGGAATTATATAAGGATGATAATAAGTATTTTATGATCTGGCTATTCCATACCTTGAAATATGATCTCAAAAGATGCCTCTTGGATCTTAGTTCTGAAGGTGTTCAGAAGCAAAGAGAAGAAGTTATTAGGACCGTCACATTTGTAGTACACTTTGGACAAGTTCTATTTTTTGGAAATTCCAAGAAAGGCTTCCTTCCCTTAAGATTTGGTACTGACCCATCTGAGGGGATAGCACCTCAAAGAGTTGAGGAAGTGAATGCTAGAACTGCTTGCACTTGTGCATCAGTTACGAGAAGCTGAGTGTATACTAGATGTGTACAAAAGCCAAATGTCTGTCGTGCAGTGGGAGTAGTAAAGTGTTGCTAATCCTACTATGGAGATAAAACACTTGATTGCAGTAATAACAAAATCTTCAAAGATGACAAGACTTTCGAGATAGTGATCTCTAAGTCTTATCTTCAAGAAATTAAGACTTTATAGATAGTGATCTAAAAGGTCTTAACTTTGGATGCCTTTGGAGATAGAGATCTCCAGGAATAAGGGTATTCTGATAAGGATTATGGAAATACTGGTTATAATAATTATTAAGCTGTAGTGTCAAGGACACTATAACTACTTTATCAAGATTGGGTATTGGTTGCATAAGATGCAACATTCGCATTAGATGCGAGCACTGTTACTGGGGATATGCAAGTGTCGTAAAAGGACTTGGCGTAGTCTCGCGGGAACAGAGTGACTGATCAACTTACCTAGCTATTTTCTAAATAGCCTATGATTGTCATATGAGTGAGGGTTTAAATGATTAGCCCATTAATGGCTCTTTGGGCTAGTGGGAGATAGTTGGACATACGAGCCCACGGCGAGCCATTATGCAATAAATGTTATTGCACATATCATTCCCTGATCTGAAATGAAGAATAATTAATTTGGATAATAGGTCCCTTAGTACAATTAAGGTTATGTACCATGGCCATCTTGATGATCATACAGTTGTTGATTTAATTATTGAATCATAGAGGTTGGTGCTTGGATGAATATCTAAAGAATTAGATTGAGGACTCATCAAGTACCGTCAAATGATCATTAAGAGATGATCTCCAGTCTGAGTAGGAGATGGCAATCCTTTCTCACATAGGCTGATATCTTACCGACCTCTTGATGCATGTCCTCTGCATGGGAATAGAGATTCGGAGGTGTCAGATTAGTTAGGTCAAAGAGTTGACTTAATGAGACCGAGATAACCAAAGCCCTATGTCGTATACTGTCACGATATAGGCACGCATCCTTTGACCGGAGACAGATGTGTTACTATATGTCTTAGTATGTACATTTGGCAGACCAATAGGTTGATGACCTAATCAAGGTCTATACACTGGCGCGTTGCTGTGCATGCAAGGACATATGAGTAATACGATCTCTCGAAGAGATCATACAGATTCATTACTGAACCGGAAGACATGAGCTCACTCATGAGATATTGGGAAGAATCAAATTCCGTGCACGGTCGTCTCTCTTTGGAAGCTTGACTGAATTTGTAGGTTTGATATATACTTTTTGGAAAGTATATGATCAAGACCTAGGTATGATATATGCTTTTGGAAAGTATATGATCGATACCAACTCCCAGTGATCAAATGAGAAACTTACTGATAGAACCCTGAAGTAGACAGTATAAAGTTGATCTAATACTTCGGGTTTATTCTGAGTCTTCCAGTATGCAGGATGTACAGGTGTTGGGAATACCTGAGGGTGATGTGATCATAAACGATTGTATAACCATGACGCTTCCATTCCAAGGGAGTGATGAAACGGGTTTGGATTTTAGTGACTCCTCTCAGTAGAGAAGTAATCTGATCTTGGTCCAAATGTTGGACATTGATCTGAATGTGATTCAGATGCAATGAGAAGATTAGATTTGTGGTCTTGATTTAATTAAGCATCTATGGGAGGCCCGAGATCTGGATATGAGATGTGACCTCAACATCCAAGTCACTATACGTGGAACAATACAATCGCCATGTCCTTATCTCCAAGTATCCACGGAGAAAGTGCATTATCCTTGAAAGAGTTCATGGATAATTTCATTGTTGATATATGTATCCAAGCATCGAGAAAATTGATAATTAAATGTGATTTAATTATCATGAATAATATGAATTTGATTCATATTATAAGGAGAGATATCTAAGATAATTAAATGAGATTTAATTATCATAAATAATATGAATTTGATTCATATTATAAGGAGAGATATCTAAGATAATTAAATGTGATTTAATTATCAAAAAGATGTGAATAATGTGAATGTGATTCATGTTATTTGGGCACATGAGAAAAGGAGATCCAAGGTGATTAAATGTGATTTAATTATCATGGGTATGAATAATACGGATAGTACTATCCATATTAATCATATATATTATAAATGTAATTTATAATATATTAGAGAGAGCATATTGTGATTTATATTTGTTGATTAATTGTTAATGTGAATTGGATTTACATTGAACAATTAATTGAAAATATAATTACTTTTAGTTTTGGGTTGTGAATATGATTCGCATAATTTCAATGGCATGATTGATATTTTCCATAAGATAATTTGGAATTATTTTTTGTGAAAATATTATCAACAAGAGATGATGATATATATCATGAGATAATGAGATCTCATGATAATTTGAAGAGATAGACCAAGTCCACCAAAGAGGAGTGGACGGCTACAACTCTCCATGAGGAGAAGAGTAGCCATCCCCTCTTATGGGGATATTCGTTTATTCTCTTCATTATCTTTTCTCTTATCAAAGATGATTTAATTTCAAATTAATTTTGTTGATTTATCAATGAAAATTAATTTATATTAAGTCATTAGTTGTTGTATTTTACAACAACATCTTAGCCATTGAAAGAAACACAAATCAATCTCATCCATTGATTATGTGTATCACATGGATTGTGATCCATGGACTCCCAAAACCCTATATAAGAAGAGGCATCCATTGCTCTTCAATAGACAACAGATGATTGATGAATGCTCTCTCTTTCTGTCTCTCTCTTTTCTCCCTACATGCCCACTCTCTCTTTCTCTCATGTGGCCGTCCACCATGGATGCCCTAGAGAGATCCTCTATCGCCGCAGCGTCGTCGTTATGTTGCTCGATCGTTTGCTCGTGGATCTTCGTCTACTTCAGCGTGCCTTGCTTGTGTAGAAGATGTCGTATCTCGTTTGTCGAGATCAGGAGATCCGTGGCTTGGATCATCAACATGGATTGCGAGAAGCACGCGTCTCATCCACGCGCTCGCAAGCGTCTCCTCCGTTGGATCGGACTTGAGACAAGAGGTCTCTTTTTAGAGACTCGATCGCAACCACGCTAAAAGAGGTAATCCTATTACTTGTTTGTAGTTTAGATGAAACAACCCGAGAAGCGATCTAGTATCATGTGGTTTCATCACATGAAAATTTTAAATTCCACTGCATCGAGCAAGTGTGACTAGTCGCTCCCGATCGCATTCGATGCGATCATCACGCTTCTATGAAGCGCTTGAGGATTTTCCCATATCCTTCAACTACAATCCTAAGTTTCATTCTTAATATGGAAGAAAGATGAAGAAAAATAATATTTTTTATTATAAATAGGTTTATATAAAATGCAATATTAGATTATATATATATATATGAGGTGGATACATACCATATTTGATTATTGCATTGATATACCCATAGAATATTTTGTTCAGAAATTCAAGAAATAAAAAACATAAAAATGGGTTTGTATTTTTCCAAACATGTTTCACAATACTTATACCAAATATTCATGTATTTGTAAATATGCATAAGTAATGAATATGTGATTCATTATCTTAATATCAAAATTTTATCTAAATACAAAGTAAAATACCAATAAATTTATGTAAAAATAATAAATAGTACTTAAAATGGGCTATATGTATATTAATATTATTTATCTAAGTTCATAACTAATTCGAAATACAAATCGTAAAAATAAGGAGTTAAAAATGTAAAAAAATCACCTATAAATAGCCTAAATCTTGTACTACTTTGATAAATTCATGTTAAATCCAAATAATCAACTCCATTGTATACATATAAGTAATCTAAAAAAATTAAAAAGGTAAGAATACTAAATTATATATGTCAATTAAACCCAAAACCAAGTTTTGAGACAAAAAGTGACAAAGCTCATATCTTCCTCATACGGTCTCCTATGACCCTGCAGTTTAAGAAATAAAAAAGGAATCATGGTTCATATATGAAACTTTAGTTGCCTTTAAATCAATGATACTAAATTTTATAAAAAAAAAGACCAACTTAAAAGGAATCATGGTTCATATATGAAACTTGAGGGTTGGGATCAAATTGTAGTATTATATATATTAGCTAACTCTGCATTTTTATTTTATGTACACTATTAACTCTTTTTAATTTATTTGTTTTCCATTTTTTTGTTTTGTATTTTTATAAAATGAATTAAATTAAAATCCAAAAAATATAAAAACCAAATAAAAATTTAAGTTCTCAATGTGTATATATTGACGTTTTTATCTGTATTTATTTTCTTTTTTTAATTTTATTTGATATTTATCTTAATTGTTAAAATTCCAAAAAAAAGATAAATGTGTAAATGTAGTTCTAGTATGTTATTTAATTTCTTTTATATTTGGTTTTTTTATTAAGAATAAATAAAAAACATATAAATCAACATATTCGATATTATATATCTCTAAAATGATGCAAAAATATGTATTTATGTACATACATCATCTTTTGATTTTGAGGTCGTGATAAAGTTTGTAGATCCCATTGAGATCTACAAAGTTCAACTTTATCATTTTTCATTTTGATTTTTTTGTATTTCTTTGTCTTTTCTTCTTCTTTGCTTATTTACTTCGATCAAAATTTCAGTCAATGCCCACATGGCCTACAACCACTAGACATCCTTCGCCACTTTACCATCCATGGTTGACCTGCTAGTTAATACCTCTTCAACCTCTCAATCCTCTCCACATGGGAGAAAGTATTTGATCTCCTAGTCATTTCCTCCCCCTCCCCCTTTCCCACGTTCTCTTCTAAAAGTACCCACGATCTCCCCCTATAGAACCAACCTCCTCTCAAATCGCTCCTCCTTGTCATCCATCTCACTTGTCTACACCAATTGCCCCTTGTCATCAGCCACATTTCTCTTTAAAACTCCATCCACTCCTCCATGATCGAGACCTTCAATTATAAAACCTTTAAACCATCGCATCTTCCCCATTTGCCTCCTTATCCTCCCTTCGCGGAGCCGAGTAGAGGGTCACCACATAAAGGTGACAACTGAGGGTCTAGAGAGTTGAGCAACCATCTCCTTCACTTCATCAGCAAGATCCAAGGGTCTCAACCGTTGCTGCATGTACTACATGAAGTCGTTGATCACATGTTGGTCGAACCGTCAAGAGATGATTCGAGCTCTGTCAAGCTTGACCACGTGTAATACCTCTACTAGATACCCTTCTTCTTACCATCTTATTCTTCTTTTCCTTCTTTTATCTGTTTGATTTTTATTTCTTTACTATAGACTTCATCTTCTTCCCAAACCTCCTTCCTCTTTGTTTTGATTATGAAACACATCTCTGGTCACCTATCAATAACTTCACATAAAAATGAATAAATAGTATGTAAAAAATGGGCTATATGTATATTAATATAGTGTACTTAAGTTCATAAAATAATTTAGAATACAAATCGTAAAAATAAGGAGTTAAAAATGTAAAGAAAATCACCTATAAATAACCTAAACCTTCTACTACTTTGATAAATTCATGTTAAATCCAAATAATCAACTCCATTGTGTACTATCACTAATCTAAAAAATTTAAAAATATAAGAATATTAAATTATATATATGTAAATTAAACACAAAATCAAGTTTTGAGATAAAAAGTCGCAAAGCTCATATCTTCCTCACACGGTCTCCTATGACCCTGTAGTTGCTTTTAAATTAATGGTACTAAATTCTACAAAAAGGACCAAATTAAAAGGAATCATGGTTCATATGTGAAACATGAGGGTTGGGATCAAATTGAGGGATTGTATATATTAGCTAACTCTGCATTTTTATTTTATGTATACTATTAACTCTTTTTTATTTATTTATTTTTCATTTTTTGTTTTGTATTTTTATAAAATGAATTAAAATTAAAATCCAAAAACTATAAAAACCAAATAAAAATTTAAGTTCTGAATGTGTATAATGTTTTTATCTGTATTTATTTTCCTTTTTAATTTTATTTGATATTTATCTTAATTGTTAAAATTCAAAAAAAAAAAAGATAAATGTGTAATTGTAGTTCTAGTATGTTATTTAATTTCATTTATATTTGGTTTTTTTATTAAGACTAAATAAAAAACATATAAATCAACATATTCGATATTATATATCTCTAAAATGATGCAAAAATATGTATTTGTGTACATACATCGTCTTTTGATTTTGACGTCATAATAAAGTTTGTAGATCCCATTGAGATCTACAAAGTTCAACTTTATCATTTTTCATTTTGATTTTTTTTATATTTATTTGTAGTTTCTTCTTCTTTGCGTATTTACTTCGATCAAAAGTTCAGTCAATGCCCACATGGCCTACAACCACTAGACATCCTTCGCCACTTTACCATCCATGGTTGACCTGCTAGTTAATAGTTAATACCTCTTCAACTTCCCAATCTTTTCCACGTGGGCGAAAGTATTTGATCTCCTAGTCATCTCCTCCCCCTCCCCACTTCCCACATTCTCTTCTAAAAGTACCCATGATCGCCCCCATATAGAACCAACCTCCTCTCAAATCACTCCTCCTTGTCATCCATCTCACTTGTCTACACCAATTGCCCCTCGTCATCAGCCACATTTCTCTTCAAAACTCCATCCACTCCTCCACGATCTAGACCTTCAATTATAAAACCTTAAAATCATTGCATCCCCCCCCCACTTGCTTCCTTATCCTCCCTTCGTGGATCCGAGTAGAGAGTCACCACATAAGGTGACAACTGAGGGTCTAGAGACTTGAGCAATGACCTCCTTCACTTCATCGACGAGATCCAAGGGTCTCAACCATTGTTGTAGGTACTACATGTAGTCGTTGATCCCATGTTTGTTGAACCGTCGAGAGACGATTCGAGCTCTATCATGCTTGACCACATGTAATACCTCTACTAGGTACCCTTCTTCTTACCATCTTATTCTTCTTTTCCTTCTTTTGTCTATTTGATTTTTATTTCTTTACTATCGACTTCATCTTCTTCCCAAATCTCCTTCCTCTTTGTTTTTATTGTGAAACACATCTCTGATCACCTTTCTTAATCTAATCAGAATCTCTCTTCATGGTAACCTCGATTCCCAAAAAGAGCTAAGCTCGCTCAATCTCTCCACCCGGTCCTCCCATATGTACATTCAACCCTCATTCCTACTCTTTTGACACTCATTCACCCCCAACCGAATCTACCACTCGAGCTCTAGTTGGTTTGAATATCATAGCACAACTAGGAACGGAAATGGAAATGGAAGTGTTGCTCATTTCTATTATCCATTTCTTAGCTCAATTACAGTATAAAATGTTTGGAGGTAGAAATGATAATGGAAATGTGACCAATTGGAAATGGATTAAAATGGTCAAGCCATAAAAGATTTAAATCATGAAAATAGATATACAAATTTCAAGTAAATATACATGGATAGTATGATCTCCCCGAAATTATCTCTAAGTATCTGTGATAGTTACTGACGAGTCCTAATTATATTAGGATGCATACACTGTAATATAATAATTATAATAATTATTATTTAAGGGTTTATATGAATATGATTCACATTATTAGATGATATTTAAAATGAATATTGATTCATAATAATTAAAATTTATATGAATATTATTCATATATTCTTTTCATGGTATATATGAATATGATTTACAAATGTAATTTAGATTTAAAATTTGTATTGGACAAATGAACTAGTTCATATGTTGGGAGGATGATCATATAAATATCCCGACATTGATATTTAATTGATATTTAATATTTAATGTCAAGTTCAAATTGGAATTGAAATACGAGAGCTCCTTGGTTGGTCCACCATGGATGTCCACCATGGTTGGTGGATCCATGTTGGTTGGCTCCTCCAAACTCTTATTAAGACTCTCTTTTTTTTTGGATTCATTTTTGAATGATAATGTTGAAAAATTAGTTATCAATTACACAAAAGATTATGAATCAATCACAACTCATTCAAATCAAATATAAGGGCTACTATGATGGACGTCTCCTTTAGGAGTAGGACTCCTCAAGGGATGTACACCATGGTATAAAAGGAGGGGCTTGGCCTCTCTTTCCCAAAATTCATTCATCTACAAGAGAGAGCCACGAAATCTCCTTAAGAAATAAAAGAGAAAGAGAGTCGAATACTCTCTTTTGGCCGTTTACCCCCATCTCCTCCAACAAACCTTGCTATCCCCTCTTCTTCTTCTACACTGGATTGGCAAATCGTAAGAAAATATGCCTTCTTCATCAGGCCTCAAGCATGTGAAAAAAGTTTGATTTTGTGTGATGAAATCAAGAAATAGAGATATACTGGATCTCAATTTTGTGTGGACAGTTTTGAGAAGAAGTAGATATCCAGTTAGTAGAAAGCAACACGAGTCATCATTTCTCCTGTGAGAAAAGCTATGCAGGATCAGACTTGATTCACAAGATCTCTTATTTTAGAGATTCATGCTTCAAAAGGAATTCCTAATACTCTTGTCGATATGCAAAATAATTTTTGAAATAGTTTCATAAATCATATGATTCATGGTAAAATTTATGTTATGTAATGTATCAATGTTCATACAATGAACATCATCATATGCGAATTTGATTTCCATTTTTTTTTGTTTCCGTGATGTACAGGTTATGAACTCTGCCAGTCACCTCCACTTGTCTTGCAACCCTTCTTCCTCTATTCATCTCCCGAACCTCCTGGCCCTCCTTCCTTCCAATGCCCTATGCCATGGACTCTCCGTCACTTCCATCTTCCTTTAAACCTCCCCTATCCGTATACCCCCCCCCCCCATTCCTTCCTTTGCATGACACCAAACTCCCACTCGGGCTCCCGACCCTGTTGCAAAATATCATCACATGTTGGTAAGAGGTCTCCGCAGCGACTGATTATTGCATAAAAATCCAATACCAATTTATCTTCTTAAATTGCCGACAGATGATGTGGACTTCCTATGGAGAAATGGGAGTTCTCGGTTTAGTTTTTGCCCTACAATCTTGATTTTTTATGTATTTCTTTTGTGGCACTTTATTATTTAATCGGTTTGGTGGTAGAGAGTGGCGAGGTTGAAGATGGACGGATTATTGAGGAAGCAGATGAGACATTCTGTTAGTATGAAACCCCTTTGTTCAGAGCTAGATCCTATTGCTTTCTCCTTTGACATTACATGTTCCTCTAGATCCTTCCCTTGCCTTCGCATGGCATGCTGACACTCCCAACCCTGGTGATCCATCTGCTCCTGAAGACTTTGTTGTTTGATATATGTTTATATCTTTTTGGCTGGTCTAATTTTGTTCTGCTTGAATGTTCTTGTGTTGGAATGAAATGGCAGGTACAAATGAAGGGGAAAGGATGTCAATTGGGGCCTCAATGAGAAGCTCCAGCTCATCAAGATTGAAGTCTCCCCTTCATCGACAATATCATGATTTCTAAACACCAATGGCTAATAATGGATGGTTATGTGAAATATATAAGTTTTTCCTTGTCCTCTTCAACCAAATTTTCTTTAGTCATGGGATGTGGTTTCAGTTTTGGAATCATTCAATTGAGAACTTTGATCAAGAAATGTCATTTTTCTCACTTATTTCCCTAGAAAAAAATCATTTTTCTCACACGTGCGACACATGCGATGAATAGGTTTGTATTAGTATGTATAAAAGCAGTTGGAATGAGGTTAAGGATACAAGAATAAACAACAACTATTATTTGGATTTTTAAGTTTTTTGTGGGTTTTAATTATATTTAATTTTTTATGGATTGTGAAATTTCTATTAATTTCTTAAAATTTTATAATTTTTATTTTCTTTTTATATTTTTATGATTTTTTAATATTTTTTAAATATATAACAAGTATATATATATACTAGTATAAGTAATATATGTATACTATGTATATTAATATATAAAAATTCAATGAAGATAAATAGGAACAATATTTTTTATTTTTTAAAGGTAATAAATTATTTATAAGTATTTATAATAATATTATTATTATAGTAATTAGTATATATATATATATATGTATATATAGGCTATATAGGGTCTTATATTTATAAATATAGATATAAATACTTAAAAATTACAAAAGAAAATGATTTTATCTTTTTTATATTTTTGCCTATTTTTGTGAATTTTTTAGTGTTTTTTTCTCTATTTTTATGTATTTTTAAAGTTCAAAATACCCCCAAATAAGGGAGTTAATAAATAAACTGATTTTTTTTAGATTAAAAAAGAGAAAATAAGTTCAAAATTTCTTAAAATTGATTTTAATATGCTATATATATTATATATAAAATATACAGAAGAAACCTATTTTTTGATTTTTATAAAATATTTTCTATTTTTTAGGGTTAGGAAGGTTTTTCAATTTTTATGTTTTTCTCTTGCTAGTTTTTATGTTTTTTGGATTGGAGTTATATTATATAATAATATATAACTTCTAATTTTTGGAATTTTTAAATATAATTTTATATTTTTTATATTTTTATCTCTAAATAGGGACTAAATAGCTCTTTCTTGATTTTTAATAAATGAAAAACGATAAGTAAATGCTAAACAAGATACATGGCATGAAGAGACAAATATTCCACATTTATTGCAAATTTTCTACGAATTTACACGCACAAGAGTTATTTAATACAAAATGAAAAATATAAAATTAATTATACAAGCCTAATATGGGTATATTTGCAATAAAATAGAAAGTAGATGGTGTGCATGCAGAAAATCCCAAAATTTTGAACTTATATTCAAAATTTATGAACTAAAAATAAATAAAATAACCCGAAGGGGGTTCAGTGCAAATTGCCAACTCACATGAGGTGCCACGTGAGCTGCCTAGCACTGGACCTATGTTCAATTTCAAAGACAAGTGGGGACCTAAGTTCAATTTTTAGACAAAAAAATAGACGTGTTTAAATATTTACAGGGACTTAGAATAATTACAAAAAATAAGTGAGGCATCCTAAGCAAATTACCCCTTCAGACGTGTACGGTCGGAGAGTAGAGAGTGCTCCACATGACTTGATGTGCGACTCTAGATGGCTTCACCTCGCTTCGGCTTGGACGACCCATATTATATCTGGGTTGTGTCTTGATCGGACGACGGTTGGTAGACCTGGAAAAATACTTGAAGAACTCACCATCATCGATAAGATTTCATCGCTGCTTCCGCTCGCTTCCGGCCATCTCTTCCCTCACTGAGTGGTTCTTCTCCTTCAAAGGAACTTCGTACATCAACAGGACCAGGCAAGGGCGTTCGGGGCTCATTGGAGGAGCCATGGAGCTCTGGTGACCTGGATCTATTATTCTTGCATCGAGGGGGAGCTCCAGGTGGTTGTTTTAATCGCGGTCCTGCACAAAAAGGATGTGGGCTCGAGCTGGATGTGCTCGAACCTAGAATGAAGCTGATAGTATACGTGGTATGTGAGTCGATGGGACTCCGGCGAAGGTTGCAGAAGTGGAGTCTGATGGCTCGGTTCTGTGTGGGAATCAATATGAAAACATATGGCTTTGGTGGAGAAGCGACCGAGGAAGGAAATGGGGCAAAAAGGGGGTCGGAGACAGTGAGAGCACGTCGGATTTTGACCCGGAGCCTAGTGCTCCGACGATTATGATTTTTAAAATTAAGCGAAGGTTGCGATTAAATGATGAAATTAACAACTAAGTTACATTAAGGAAACTAAATGCAAGTAAATAACCTAACCTAGTAGCTCGATGTGCCCTGGACCTCAGAGCAGGAGAAGCTCGTCGGTGAGTAATTCCAGTGAACCTCAGATCGCCTTCCTCATCCCTTTTCCTTGCCAACAAGGCCTGGAGAATGAAGATGTCACCTTCACGTATGTACAGGCGGACTCCTTTTTGGGTTGCACGTCAGAGAGAGGGATCCAAAACAAAAAGGGAGGTCGGATGGGATTTTTATAGACATGGCTTCCGAACAAACATGTGGAGAGAAGGTCGGAGGCTCGATGGTGATAGGTGGGGATTTGAGCGTGAGCGTGGAAGAAGGACGAACATGCTACAATAAGGGGAATGTCTCAAGGGAAATGGAAAAGAGACGAGGTGTGTAAAATGGAGAAAAAGGGGGATGCACGAGGTCTGACACGAGCGGGTCTAGAGGCTATATAGTTGAATCGCCGGTCAACAAAAGTGAGATTCTAGGATTTATAAATCCCTTATTAAATCAATAAAAAATAGCACATGAATTCACTATTATTTTTAAAAAAAATAAAAATGTTTATTATTTTATTTGGTATTTTATATTGAATTTTTATTTATTTTTGCTAGTTCATTATAACATGTTAATATTTACATGTGTATATATTGGTAAATACACATGTATTCTATATATTTTAATTTTATTTTAATTTTTTTATTTTATTATTATTTACAAGAATTTTATATATTTATAACTTATTTAAATACATTTTTGGTATTTTTTATTATATTGTTCTGAGTTTATTTTATGTACACAGAGAATTATGCATAAATATAATATAGGTATATTATAAGTATGTTTTCTTATATATTAAAGTGTATTATTTATTTTCATGTACTTTTAATTGTTTTATTCTAACTTAATTATGCACATGTATTTTAAATAATATTTATAAATGTATAAAAATAGTAGAAAGTGAAAATTATAAAGAATAAATATATTGAATATTATATACAGATATATTACACAATGAGGGCCCAAAACCTAACTTTTGCAACTTAACTCCAAATCAAATGAAACCACCTTCTTTAATATCTAATTTTATTTCATGAATAATTAAGGTAAGTTTGATGAATGTTGAGTTTGTATGGAGAAGATACAAGTATGCAATTTTTTCTTTACAGCTTTTTATTTTGTGTATCCTAGGGATATTGTGCATTATTTTTGAATGAAATAAATTTTGTATTTTTCTTTGTATTTTTATATACAATATTTATATCCAAAGTTTATTTATTTGAGGCATAAAAATAAGAAAATAAAATAGATCCCAATCTATAATTATTAGCCAATAAAATTATGATTTGTGTGTGATTTTCACATTTCCTCTGCCCTATCTCCCCCCACTTTATTCATTGTCAACCAAGTCATCATGATGATTGAGTGTCGGGGTCTTGGGTCACTTAGTATCTTTAACACTTCATTCATTTTCTTTTCTTTCCTCTATTCTTTTATTTTGGGATGAAACACAGTATTTTATACAATATTTTGCACAGTATTTTATGTGATTTATTGAGTGTTATTTTTCACAAACTAATGATATATACGTGTATTTTGCTTGGGATTTAAGGTTAAAATGAAATAATAAATGTAATGAAATAGAGATTCATCAAGACTGAGAGCTTGAATGTGAAAAAATAAGAGTAGAAAATTAAAGATATATTAGGGTTTAGTATTCTTAACACTATAAAAATTATATATTTGTACTAGGTTGGCGCATACCACAGGACACACGTACTAATTGTCTAGATTGTTTGTATTGGTTGATTCAAAGTTGTGAGACCTCCTAAACAATTTAACACTCTTTAAATAAATATAATTTGATCGGTCCAACCAAACTAACATAATCTTACTATGTATTAAAGAGTCATGGTGTAGGCATTGTAGCAGCTACTGTATCTACAATTCCTACAAGTATATAATATAACGTTAATGGTTGGCTGGTCTGTGTTTGGGAAGTTAGCACATAGCATATGGTGCAGGATCGAAACACGCTATGGAATACGCATTTTTTGTTTCCCATAAGAAATATGATTTGATGTTTTTTAAATTTAAGTTTTTAAAAGAACTTGATAATTTAGTCAAATAGTCATTAATATAATGTTAAATACTATGAGAATATTATTTTATTTATATATATTCCCAAATATTGTTCTATTTACCTACAATCTCTTTAGGTAGCAATAATATCAAAAAATATACAAGTCATCAAGCATTGGAGGATATTATTTTATTAATCGGTGATAACAGGTCCGATGGCTAGGGTATAAGGTACAGAACTAGGGTCGTTGCGACCCAAGCGATCAGACCATGTATATCAAGAAAAATGAACCACTCGCGAAAAATAAAATCAATCAAAACAAAGAAGCGGTCATGCTATGTGATTAACCTGGTATAGCACCCAGGGTCGAACTCAAGGAGCACGGATTGGACAAAGGTCTACGAAGTAGTAAAAACAAATAAAATAAAAGGGGAAAATATTTTTAGTGGTTTTTAATTATTTTTATATTTTTTGGATTTTTAATTGATTAAGAAATTAAGAAAAACAAATACAAGCACACTTTATCAATTTATTTAAAGCAACAAAAATCAACCAAAAATTAAAACAAAAATATTTTTATGTGTTTTATATTTTTTTATGTTTTTGGTGAATTTTTGATAATTTTCTGATGTGTATTTTATTTTCTAAAAATCAAACAGTGGGGAAAATAAGGGGTACTGTCCAGCCAAGCCAAAAAGCCCTAGATAAAATATCTAAGGGCCTCAAAAGGGCCTGGAGGTAATTTTCCTGTAAAATAGCTAACACAAGGAAAATTTAGGTACCAATTTTATTATTTTTGGGTTTTTAATTTATTTATTAGAATTTTTATGGGTTTTCGAGTGTTTTTAGATTTTTAGTGTTTTTATGCAATGAAAAATAGCCAAAATTGGCTAGAAAATCAAACAAACTAAACTAAACAGTAGACAATTTTTAAAGAATTTTTAGGGAAGTTTTTATATTTTTTTGTGATTTTCCAAGCTAGACAGTAATAAAAATATGGGTTGTGAATTTTTAAAAATAGCAAACAAAATCAGAAATGTCCTCAAAAATTCGTGAAAATCCTACACCATGGCAGGAGCCATGTGTCAAATTCTCATTGAATTTGGAGGTGATTTGATATTTTATTCAAAAATAAAAATAGGGTACTGTGCATAGGGACTGAAATGCAAATACCCAAAGTTCTGGGGGTCCAGGTGCAATTAACCCAGCAAAACACGCGCCACGCGCGTGCCTGGGGCACTCAGGGACCTAAATGTAACAAAAATAAGTTCCGAGGGCTTATTGGTAACACGTACCAAAAGTCCAGGGGCCTCACTTGTAAATTACCCAAAATAAAACGCACATGCGGAAATAAAGCATTCACAGGGGTATAACTGCAATTAAAATAAACTTTTCATTCATGCAATAACATCCAGAACTACAAGGGCATCAACTGCAATTAACCCAAAATATCACGTGGCGAAGCACGTGGCTCACAACAGGCAGGGGTATATATGCAATTACACTAAAGTTCAGGGTCCTCTATGCAATTAAACCTAAAACTAAACAACTGACTAAAATATTTACAGGACTAAAACGAAATAAAACTAAAGACTGGGCCTAAGGGTAAATTACCCATTATTAGGCGGGGATGCTGGATGCGCGCCACGTGTAGATCGAACGGCTGCGGCTGGTGGGCACTCCTGATCGCCCCTCCTCTGATCGGACGGTGCTGGTAGCTCCAAGGATGAACGACCAAGATCTGAACTGGAGCGAGGGGGAGGCAATCGACGGCGACTGGAGGTCCTGGAAGAACAGGTCCCCGGCGAGCTTCGCCGGGCTCGTGCGTGCAAGGGGTCCTCCGGGGAGCCTTCTGAAGGTCGGAGAAGAATCGCGGAAGGCCCCCGCGTCTGCCGGTGGGCTCCGATGACCGAGCCGAGCTCCGAGGAGCTTTGGCGAGGTCGGCGGAGCTGGGTCTCCTGGCCGGAATGACCGAAGCCCCCAGATGGGCTCGGTTGCACCTGCAAAGTGGACCAAAAGACTCGCGGGTCGAGGGCAAAGTGCCTCGACCCGGTTAGGCGAGGTGGGGGTGGCTGGTGCGTCGGGACGGCGGGCTCCGGCGAAGGTGGTGGACGGAGGAGCCCGGTTCCCAGCTCCTGTGCGAGCTGGGTTGAGTGCGTGGGTGCAGAAGGTGCGTCAGAGGGAGGCGGTGATGGTGGTCGATTCCGATGATCGAGATGGAAGGCGGAGTGGTCGGAATCAGAGGAATACGACGGCGGAGCGATTTGGGGATAAACGAAAATCAAAGAAAATGACGGGGCTAAATGGCTACCTGGATGGTCGTGGAGACTGTGGTGGAGCTGGGGAAGCTCCCTGTCTTGGCCTCAAGGGACGTCTCGGCCCGAGGCTCGAAGCTCGCTCAGGTGGCGGAGCTACGGCGGCTACGTCGCCGGATCAGTGGATTCCTCCTCCTCTCCTCGCTGCAACAGGTGGAATCGCTCGCTGTCACTCTCGCGGTCTCTCTGGAGCTCACAGGGAAGGAGGCGAATGACCAAAGATCGAAAGAGAAGGTGGCGGAGCTGCAGCTAAATACGATTAGGGGTCCGAGAAGGAAGGGTCCGGGCAAGCTCAGGAGCGCGCGGATCCCGAGGGAGCGGCTCCGGCGAGGATGTCAGATGCAAGGGGAATGATTCGGACCCGGGGTTCAAGGAGATGGGTGTCGGGTTGAGCGGGTAATAATTGGAGAAATCAGGTCCGCTGCTCAGACCCGTGGGAAGTGGTCCTGGGGGGGCTAGTTGACCGGGCGGTCAACATCCCCAGGACCCAATGGGGTTCAGCCACGTGGCTGGATCTTGAGGTGACAAATAGGGGTAGCTAGGGGTCGAATCTGCAAAAACTCCAAACATGAAATATTTTTATTTTATTTTTTTCTATTTTTTGGTCATTTTTAATTAATTTTTGGAAATAAAAATAGGCTATATACATAATCTGTACTATATATAGGTATATACAATATATATAGGGTTTTGATTTTTGATTTTTATATATTATTTTTATACAATTTTATCCTTATTTTATATTTTATTTATTTATAGAATAAAATAAGGAATAAAAGGTTGTTTTTATTTTATTTTTATTGTTTATGTACATAGGTAAAATAAATAGATATGTACATCTATATACATGGTATATGTACAATGTATTTTTGTAATTCTGATTTTTCTATTTTTATTTTGTTTTGATTTTAATTGTTTTTATTTTATTTATTTACAATATATAATAAAGACTATTTACAAAAATTATAAAAATTACTTTTATATATTTACAAAGTTAAATAAATATATAGGTGTGGTTTATGTACATGATGAAAGGAGGTAGTTTTGATCTTTTTGATTTTTAACTTTTTATTTTGCTTTTATATTTTTATAAATATATACAAGTATTTACAAGCATATTTTTGGGTGAGGAAAATATAGTTTTATTTATTTACACAAATATTTACACATGAGCCCCTATCTCCCTCTACTTTGGCTTTTATGCGGTCAGGCCCATGCTGAGCCCTCCCTTGGGTTAGGTTGCTCAATATTTATTCTAAATATTTCCCTCTTTTTCTTTTTAGTCTTTATTCTTTTATTTTTGCACAAAAACATGCTAATTATAGGTTTTATACAATGCATGCTTTTGGTAATTATTCCTATTTACACATATCTACATGCATTTGCAAAGGTTTTTGTAGCTAAAATATAAGAATAAAGAGTGATGAATGGGTATTCATCACCCCCCTATACTTAACTTTGCTAGTCCCTTAGCAAACACTTATTTGAAAAAGAAGTGAAAAAGGAAGAAAGAAAAAGAAAAGGAGGATGTGCATGGATCAAGGTTGATTATTAAACTTGCCTTCATTAAATTGGGGTATGGAGCTCGATCAGATCTTTGGATTATTAATGTGTCGGAACCTTATTTAGACTTAAGCTTAAAACTCAACAGCCTCCAAGTTCCACTAATCTATAACCAAGACTCCTCAATGCTCCAGATCAGAACAAGTCATCAATCACAAACCCTGAAGACCATGAATCTTTCCTTGTCCTGTGAATGTGAAGTCTAAGCTCTCCACCTCAGAAATGGCAACTTGACAACCCTCCCCAACAAGGTAACTCTATGACCTCAATCTGGCCACTCTTTCCTCGAGGAGCGGGGTATTCCCTTCTAAGTTCAAGTTCAACCGGCTCAAAAAGAGGGGGAAGAAGAGAATGGGTCAAGGCCAGTGTAGCCAAGTACCCTTGGGAGCTTGACCAGTGTAGCCAAGTCTCCCTGCTGCAAGCTACAACAGGTGGATCATGAAACCAAGCTTTGCTTATTGCACTCTATATACATACTCCGGTGGGATTATCATTTTCTCTCAGACCCACCACTTTTTTGGAGTTCTTTTCTTTTTGCACATTTTTTTTCAAGTGCATCTGTACAACATATACATGTGCAGCATATATACAAGGAGTTTTTCCTCTTGAGCCAGTAGACTATCCCTCTTTTGAAGCTTTATTGCAACCCACAACTCCCGTCGTTAGACCTCATGGCAACCAGACCAAGTTGAGACGCACTTCCTTCACTATAAGAAGAAGAGAGGTTCCGCCTAGAAGTACTACCCTCATATGCTACCCCAAGTCAAGGCAGACTGCCTCCTCACCACCTCATCCGTAGAGAGCTCGGTGCATAGTGCGGTTGTCCAAGTAAAGCCATAATCTATATGAGTCATGTGTTGTTGTTAAGTGCTCTACTTAGGCTCATTGAGATGACATGTGATCATAGCCTAGTGGACTCAAAGAATTAAGTCACCATGGACCTGAAAAGCCTTAAATCTAAGCCCTATAAGGTTCCTCTTAGAAATTAGGTGGATTAAGATCTTAATCAAGCTCCATTTCTCAATTTGATTCCAGGCTAGTTTAAATGTCAACTATCATCCAGAAAACTATATACATATGTACAAAAAGATGCTTATTTACACAAATTTTACAATCATGCAAAATTTTTGAAAAATGTTTTGAAATCATGTATGAATGATGCATGAAGTGCAAGTTTTGCAAAAAGATATTTACACACATTTACACAAGATTTTTGCAAACTTTTGATTTTCAAAACATTTTGGAAAAATTTTGTACTATATACATAATTTTGATACAAAAATATTTACACAAGCTTTACACAAAAGATTTTTGAAATCATTTTTACAAAAATAATTTGTATACTAGCTATGTATGTGCAAATAAAAGAAGATTATATACATAAAATTTTTTTTAATTTTTGTGGTTTTTAGCCATTTTATTTATTAACACACTCACACAAAGTACGAGTTATGGCTAAAGTATATATGAAATATATACACACCCCCCTATACTTAGCTCGAACGATGTCCTCAGAGTCAAGAGCGATGAAGAAGACATAACTCATGCTAGGTATAGGAAAGTGAAAAGAAAGGCTATACAAAAAGAAAAGATAGAAGTCAAGAGGTTCTCAGGTCTTCCCCTATACTTAGGATCAAATAATCCTAAGTATAGCAGGTTGTATACTAAGGGGAAACCTGAGTGGAGAATGTACAGGGTCTACCCCCCCTATACTTAGGGTGAAATATCCCTAAGTATAGGCAGCAAGAACAGGGGTAGACAGAAACAAAAGAAATACCCAAAGGATCTCACATCCCCCCTATACTTAGGGTAAAGTGCACCCTAAGTATAGCATAATCAAAAGATGAAGAAAGGGATGTAGGACTAAAGAATGTAGTGATATGGACATCTGTATCTATACAAAGCGGAAGATTAGTGAAGCTCAGGCGTGAGATGCATTAGATGTGAGTCAAAGACCACATCTCACGCAAAATGAATAGGGGCAAGATCAGCGACCCGCAGCTCATGATCTAGAAATGGCTTGAGCCGCTGGCCGTTCACTTGAAAGGTACTCTCAGAAGACAACTCGGATATATCTATGCTACCGTTGTCGTGTACCTTTCTAACCAGATAAGGTCCCTTCCATTTGCTCTGTAGCTTCCCTGGAAATAATCGCAGCCTCGCATCAAACAGCCATACTCTCTGTCCAATCTCAAAATGCTTGTGGCTGATATGAGAATCATGCCACTCCTTGACCTTCTCCTTATAATGTAGGCTGCTTGAGAAAGCTGCATCTCTAAGCTCCTCCAGGGCAGCTAACTCTGCCCTCCTCTGGTCTCTCATACCATCTGGATCCATCAAAATAT